>VWYK01013397.1:11807-31846 GCA_013399775.1 Semnornis frantzii
CTCAGGCGGCTTCGGCCCCGCCACCCGCACCGGAGAGCCGAGCCGAGCCTGCCTGCCTGCCCACCCCACCGCTGGCCCCGGTGCGCTGCCCTGCCGCCCCTCACCTGGATGTAGTTGTTTTCGCAGTAGTCGGCGACTCGAGTGAGGTTCTGGTAGCTCTCGAGCAGAGCCCGCTTGCCAGAAGGGATTTCCTCCTCTAGCAACATCTGCAACTCTGCCATTTTCCACCCCTCCGCATCGCTTCCTCTTGCATTAAAGAGACAGCGGCAGCGCCTGGCTCGCAACCCGCCTGGTATTGTGGGATTCCTCCTCGCCTCGCTTTCGTGAGCTCTCGCTTTCCCCACCCATCCTTCCCCCTCCCAGGGGAGGGAAGGGAAAAAAAAAAAGGCACGAAGATCCCAGCCCCACCCCCGCCGCGCAGAGCAGCCCGGGAGTTGTAGGCAGCGCCGCGCCGCGCAGAGCGCCTGCGCGCAGCGAATAGGGGCAGGCGGCCTGCATGGCGCGGAGATGGCGGTTCCGGGTGGCCACCGCCCTCGCCTGCCCCTGCGACTGGAGAACGACGGCAGGGCTGTTGGACCGGCTTTCTGGGCGCCTGCGGACCAAGGCAGACGTCCTCTCTTGTCCGCCTCAAAGCAAGCCTTAGCCCCAGCAGTGCTGCCCTGAGGCTGTGCCTCTCCGGAGAAGCCAGAAGGTCTGGGAAGGACGCAGTGCCCCGGTTATCCAGCCTCCTGTCAGGTTAGGAGTTTGTAAGGTGACACTAAAATTGGTAGACTTCATCCCGATTAGCAGCAACTAGTCTCTTTCCAAGAAATTACCCCGAGGTGGAGGGAGAAATACCGAATGTGGCTCTTCGTGAAGGCCTGCCCAGAAGGATTAAATACGCATTTGGCATGGTTTTAATTTCTTAAGAACTTAAAATATTTGGTTGAAGTAAATAAATTTTTTCTTGCTATTCTTTTACTTCTCAATTGTTAATCGCTGTTCAGGGTCTTCTTTGATTGTTAGGTGTGGAAGGTAGGGTCTGGTGATTATTGAGTGCAGTGTTTCTTGCACGTAGTGAGTTTTTTGGTAAGCAAAATCCTGTTTCTATGCTCATAGCAGAAGAAAAGCCAATAATAGCAGGTGGCTTCTCTGCTGGGATGTCCAAACCTGCCCTTGCAGTGAGTAATACGCCCAGAAGAAGCTGTCTCCAAGGTCCGTTACTCATGGCTTGGCTTTGTGTGCTGTCTGTACAAAGTGTAATTAGCCGGTGCATTTTAGTTGTGCCAGTGAAACACACAGAATGGTGGAAAGCCACATCTTAGGGGGAAAAAAAAGAAAAAAAAAAATTTAAACACTTTACAGTATGAGCAGACTGCCTCATCACTGCTTAATTTTGTGGGGTTTTGCATGTCCTCTGGAGGTTACCTTCTGTTTGCAGAACTGAAAACTTCTGGTCAGCATCCCGTGGTATGCCTGCCGATGTACTACCTGCAAACAAGGTGGAGAGAGGAGGTCTGATTCTGAGGTGAGCAAAGTCCAGCATCTCGTTCTAGAACTGTGTGAAGGAAGGGCAGGTAAGCCAGGGAAGGTGTTTGCTGGAGTTGCAACCACCTTCCTGGCTTACAACCACCCACTGTCTGGGAACAGCTGGATAGGTGCTGTGAGAGGTATTTGAGTGCTGTGTGGGACAGCAGAGGAAGGATCTGGTGTCCTCGCTGTGGGATAGAAATGCATCTATGTTGAGATCCTCTGATGGTTCATTCATTCATTTGGCAGCTTAGCAAAATTATTTTCAAAGTGGACTCAATAACCCTCTTTAGGTCAGCATGTAATTTCCAATAAAACATTTTATTTTGGATTCCAAGTGCCCTTCTAATGTCAAATAATTGAATTTGACCTGCAAGAGTACTGAGATACAGATAGGCTTTTAATAGGTCCCAGGGCAAGTGTGATCAGAAACCGTTCTTGAGCACTGCCTTCTCCTTGTTTCCAGCTATCATAATGCAAAGACAAATTTGATCTCTCTACCCAGTCTGGCTTCAAAGTGCTTAACACTCATTGGCTCGGATGAGTGCCTACAGATCACAGAGTGACTTGATGGAAGCTGTTCACTTCCACAAATGCAGCACAAGAGTTTTCAGCTCTCCTTAAAATGTTATTGCTGCCCCTGTACCAAGAGACAGATGTGTGGGGCCTTGCACGTCAGCCGTTGTTTCGTATGAGAAAAATCAGTGATCTGTGTTTTGCTAAATACATTTTGCTTCACTTCGGTGGGCAACCCAGTCCTACAAGAAGGCAGGGCAGCAGCTGAGTGGGGCAGTGCTGGCTCCCAGGAAACGCAGTCGCCTCAAGCAGTAAAGCTGAAAGTCCAAGAGGGCTTACAGTCCCTTTCCCTCCGACGGTTCTCGACCCAAAAGACCTTGCACAACCCCAAAAGCTACCAACTCGACGTGAAAATGCGGCCGCGGCCAAGACGGCGTCGGCAGACCGAGTCGGAGAGCGCCACCGTGTGGCAGCTGGGACTTGTCTTCGGCCTTGCTGGTAAAGGTGGATGTTAGCCCCAAAACTAGGGGCCAGACCTGCGTAGCTGCAGAAACACCCAAAACGGCTCCGTGATGAGCTAAGTGATCCTTAGCAGAACTTTCTCACAAAGTGCCGTACAACCACAGCAGTACTGCTACGAGGGTCACACAATGCAAAATGTGCTGGGGATTCTGGTGTGGGCACACTCAGCTGATTATATCAGCAGGCCTTACTAGCTCCTGCCCCATGCTAGTCCTACTTTCACAATGACTTCCTGCAGCATCCCTTCAGTGTCTTTGCAGAACGTTTCTCATGTCTGAGGTTCTTGGTGGGTTTATTGACTGAGATGCATGACCCAAGTTGGCTCCATACATGTGCACAGTGTGTACACTGAGAGATGCCCAAGTACCTGAAAGCACAGTGGGTGTCTGGGTAGCTATGCAAAGGCTGGACAGGTCCTGCAGAACCAGCACTGAGCCAGAGCAAATAAACCCTGGACATGAGCTGACATTTGCTGAAGACACTAGTGTGCATCTGAACTGCATTCACTGGGTTTTTCTTTAGAAACTATTTTTTTGTTGTTTGTTAGAGTTGTTTTTGTTGTTTTTTTTTTTCTAGTTATCACACTTTCCCATTGCTCTAGACAATAAACTGATGATTCAAAGGAAAAGTTAACTAACTCAAGATACTTCAAGTGTGCAAGAGAGATGGCAATGAACATTTTCCTGTTTAGGGAGGCTGAACTGATAGCAGAAAAAATGTAATGATGCTTTTCATCTCTACCCAAACAATTCTCTGAATGAGATCACATACAGAGTGAAATATGCTCATGTACTTTTTAGTGACATAGTGATTTTTTAACTGAGAGAGAAAAATGTGGTTGTATTCTAAATACTGCTGTTTAGAGCAGCATCAAAGTAGCAGCATCAAAACAACCTCTTCTGCACTGCAATTTGTGTAGCTCTGTAACTGTCAATTCCTTTTCCTCGTCTGTAGATTGACATGTGTCTTTGCTTTTCTCTTGGGAGCTATACTTGCTTCACTAGTGTTGATGGGAAAATAACTCTTTAATTTTTGCTGGACTGTTTCTCAGCTGGATCAATTCCCAATCTGGCTGTTTAGCTGCACAAGCACTTTTGACAGTGCAGTGGAAAAGGAGATGAGGGATCTGAGGGGCCAGCTGGAAGCACAGAGGACACAGGGCCTGTTCAGATCAGCCACATCAACTGTACTGCCAAATGCCAAGTCTCATGCTCTTACAAGAATTTTTCTGTTGATTACAGTGATGCAGTTACACAAGTGTGCCTGTGCTGGGACAGTCCTGTGTGAATACTTCAGACTAGAACAGTGATTTTTTTTTTTTTTTTCTGCTGGGACCAAAAGTTGCCTTTTAGGTATTTCCTACACCAAACTAGGAGTAGCTGCTCAAGAAGGTACAGAGCTGTGTTGGTTTGCTTTCCTGTGCTCTAGATCCAGCCCATAGAGCCTCACTTGAGAACCTGAATAATTAACCATATTGATACTTCACTTCCCCTCACAGAGTGTCTGAGTATTGCAGAGCTGAATGAGGCTATTTCCACCTCTCAGAAACCGTTTGTCAGGCTCTCTGCACTCTCACGGGGACCTCTGTGTGCCCTTTGTCTCAATTAATATCTCTAAGGTTTTCAACACAGCTGTAACATTTGGAGATGGTCCCTCCTGCCTTGCTGTGGAGCAAGGGTGTTTAGGGTAGGGCTGCATCCTCGGGCACCCCGTTGCACCCCCCTGCCAGTTGCTAGGCAGCCGGTGAGCACAGCACAGCAGAGCCAGCACACGCCAGCCAGGCATTGCTAGGCAGCCAGAGCTGCTGGAGAGCAAAAAATAATAAGGTTCAAAATTGGTGCTTTGAGAATGCACAAGATAAGAACCACGCAAAAATACCTACTTCTACTGTATTTTGGTGTGACCTTTCTCCTCTAATACACTTGCAGGATTTGCCTTTTGTCTCAGCTTTATTTTTTATAAAAGTCTCTCCTCTTCATCCTTCCTGCATGCTTATCTTTGCTTATCAACAGTGCTTTGGTGTCAGCAGTCCTTCCTTTTCTCAGTCTGTCGTCTTGGTTTTTCTCCCATGTTCTGCTTGATCCCTTGTTCCGTTGGTGTCTTTCATTTTGATATTCTTTCATCTTCCTCAACTCAGCCTCTGACTACCAGGTTGCCTCCTGACTTTGCCCTTCCATTTTCACTGCATCAAAAAATTCCACCCATATAATGTTTCCAGCTCCAGATCTAGGTCCTTCCTGCTGCCATCACCACCACCTTCTCATCACATCCCTAAAAATACTGCCAAGGCAGAGAGGAGTCATCCACTGCCCTAAGAGCACGGGAAAAGTGGAGGATCCAGACTCTGGAGATGCAGATATACATCTGCAGAACCTCAGGAAAACCTGTTTCTTCCTAGCCCTAAACCAGGCAGTGTGGGTATTGTGTGACAAATGACAAGATGGCTTTCTTCTTACACCCATAAAAATGAGGCTAAACTATTTTTATAATAAAAATGTTTTGAGGAAGGGCTGACTTTAAAGAAACAACTTCAAGCAGTAGATAGATTTCTGACAGTAATTCTTTTTATTAGCAAATGTTTCTTGGCCTTCTTTTATTTAATGGCTTTGGGAGTTACTTTAAATATGAAAAGAATCAATCTCAGTGCAAGGGGTAGGCACAGAGTGAAATCAGCTTTCTAAGGAGATCCCTGCAGCTTATTCCCACTCATTAGATGGCTGGTTGGAATTTTCCTGATGAGGTAGCTGTTTATTGGAGGGATGCCAACCTTTCCTTTGCAATGGAAGAGTTTCTTTGACATGTGTATATGAAATTAAACTTTTCTTCGGGAAAGGTTTTTCACCCTGCATAGAGCTTCTGGTCAAAAGCAGACAAAGACACCTTGCCCAGGACAAAGTGATGCTCAGATAGTTAGATCCAAAGGCAAGTCTTCTGACTTGAAAGCAGGCACTGAAGGGTGGATGTCCTGTGTCAGCAATGTCCCACATGCTTAGTCCTTTGGAGTGAGTGTCCCTAGCAGGACTCTTGGGAAATGTTTTGAAGTCTGAAAACATCACTAGCACTGTTTCTGTTCAGCAACACTTGAGAAAGGCTGTGAGAATAACAGAGAATTGTGAAACCACCCCAGGCTTAGCAGGGTGACATTATTTGCAGGGTCATCAGGCACAAAATTCCTTCCTTGAGATGTGGAGCCTAAGATGGCCTTGCAAATTCATGCCACACCACAAATCATGTCTTGAGACCACTGGCTAGTGCCAAACCCTGAGTTAATAGACTCTTCAGGACTATATTTACTATATACAGAACTGAAGTGTCTTTGTTTGGTGTTCCTTGGAACATTCCTAATATGCTTTTTTTAAAATGTTCTACTTCAGTTCTCAGGCTTCTACGATCCCAGATAGTGGACAGCTGCCTGTAATAATACTGTCATCTAGTTTATACACACCTCAAAATTCATTAGTCCACACTCATGGCAACACCAAACTGCAATTTCTAGCTTAACTTATTTTCCATCTTTAGTACTATATTTCTGTACTCTAACAGGACAGTAAAAAACAGAAAGCAGTAAATATCTGTGTTTCAGTTCTCAGTGTTTCAGAGCTAACATTTGATCTATCTCTCTGGACTTTTGACTTTTTTTTTTTTTATCAATCAAAATTTTTATGCAGAATAAAAATCCATTTTTATGCTAAAAAAACCTCAAAGACTCATCAAGCTATTCTTAGCCTAATGCAAAAGCTTAAAAGAATATATTGTTGGGAAGATAATTTAATTGCCCAATTGCCATTTTTCATTCTACTCGAGGAAATGTGAGCACGAATAGGAATTACTTGTTTATTCTTTCTATTTAAAAGATTGGCATTTGCCTAAACCCTACAGTTGGGGTGTTTTGGTTTTTTTTTATGCAGATTAAAAGCATTTGTATTCTCCACTGATTAATTGCTGTGCCTCTTTTGCATTTAAATATATACTGCATTGAATCGCAGCTTTCCATCATAAAGCAGAAAAGAAAAAATAATTAAATGATAACATCCTGCTACTACAGAAGGAGTGCAATTTTCCCAATAACAATAAATATTTGACAGCAATTCTGCAGAGATAGTATTTTTCAGCACAATATTTGGAGAGCAGAATAAGGCACAGCATAATAGTATTTTTTTTTCAGCAAGTAAAAGCACATTACAGTTATTGGGTCTGTTCCAGCTCGCAGGGAAGCTTCAGCACAGAGCAATATTGAGTCTGTGGGGTTGAGCAGTATTAGAAAAGGAGTATCTTCAAAAGGCACTAAAGGCAGAAAGAATAGGATTGGGTGCACAGCAGCCCTCAGATGCAGTTGTCTGCTAGAACATCACTTCCACACTAAGATAACGTTGACATCCTCCTTGGCATTGTCCCAGTCAGAGCCCAAACGTAGCCTGTGCAGATAATGAGGGTAAAAAGTCATTACACACAGACTGAGGCTATTCTCTGTTGGGAACACTTAAAAATAAATCAGGCCATTTAGAGCAATCCAGCAGAATTTAAAGGGTAGGCACTGGCTATTCAGAATAAATAGGGGGTTTATTTCCTGTTACTTTTCATTACATAACAGGAACAATCTCTTGTGCCCATGAGATTGATTTCATGTCTCGAACATAGTTTAGATATTAATCAATCTCAGCAACCACTTATTGTTTCCTGTAGCATAATGCAGTAAAAATTGTCCCTTAATTACCACTAATGAAAGTTACCTGCAGTGAAAGTGAATATATGGCACTGGAAAATTACTTGGTTCAGAGGCCAACAGATCCAAGTATGAGCAATCTTGATGATGCACAGGCACAATTAGAAGTGAATATGTAAATTACTGCTGGCAGCTTCCTGCTATGCTCAGCTATTATATGTCAATATATTATATGTCACCATTAGCTGTGAATGTTTTTATTTATTTGGTCATAACCATGAAAAACCCACAGTATATTCCTGGTCAGAAGGGGGAGAGTTTTAAGCCCACAGTATATTCCTGGTCAGAAGGGGGAGAGTTTTAAGCCCACAGTATATTCCTGGTCAGAAGGGGGAGAGTTTTAAACACTGTCATGTAATAAATATATACTTACTCAGTACTAAAAATGTTTCTAACATTCTTTAAAATAATTCTTCCTGTGAAGTGGGTTAATTGAGCTTGCATCAGTTCTGTATAAACATCTGATGCTTGGCTCTCTGTCTGACATGTTTGTGCTTTCCAGAATTTCTTTGGTGTATGAAGTGGAGCCTATGCAAGTTTTTACAGCAGTTGGAAAGTGTCTCATAACCCTAAACCTAACCCCTAATGCTGACCCCTGACCCTAATCCTAACTCTAGAACTAACCTTAAATCTAACCCTAAACCCTAACCTAGTGCTAATCCATAACTTTTCACCCTAACCCTAAGACCAATACCTAATCCTAACCTAACACTAACCACTAATCATAACACTAACCCTAACCCCTCACCCTAATTCTAATTCTAGCCCTCTAAGAAAAACAAACAAATGCTGTTATAGCTGCAGAAGGGATCAAAGTGCTGTTTTACATGGAAGATGAAGACACCTGACTGCTGTATGTGAAATGTTGTTTCCCCTTGTAATGCTTTGCTTTCAGTTGCTCGTGCCTGTGTCAGTCATGATTCAGCCCAAATAGCACATTCTTCAGACTTTATTGTGCCTCTTCAGGGAATCTTGAGATGAAACAAGAAATGCCTCCTACTGAATTCAAACAAATATTTCAGCCACACAGTAAACACCCAGCAGCTCTGGATTTTGAGCAGGGCAGTTTCAGGGCCATCCCTCCTGCTCTTCCTGAGAAAACCTGGCAACATTTGTGTGATGGTTTGGGAGTTCCCTGCCCCCCCACACTTGTAAAATGACCCAGACCAGAACTCAGCCAGCTGGAAGTTAAGAGATGAAGCTCTATTTACAGCTCAGCACAATATACAAGCAGAGATATACAGTATATACAGAAATATTTACAGAAATATACAAGTTAAAGGTAATACAGACACACAACTCCCCTCCCAGAAATCAGAGACCCCAGGAGGGGCTCCCAATCACCCTTCCACCTTCTCCCCACCCCTACACCTTACCCCAGGGTTTGCCTTACGTGCAAGGAGAATTTTGAGGATCAGTCAGGGAGGGGTAGAAGAAAAAGCGGTTAGTGAGGTTACTCAGCAGAGAGGAGAAGCCAGAAGCTGGACTGAGACGCTGTGCCCCTTGACACCCACTGCCAGCTCGAGACACTCTCTTATCTTTTGTTTTGGGTTCTTATTCCTAAACATCTCAGCAAGCCTATGAGTGAAGCAGACATCACCATTGTTTCCTTTTTACAGCCTATAATTTTCTCTATTAAAATCTTCCAATTAGCTCAAACCAGCACAATTTGGTTCTAGAAGCAACATATTTGCAGACTCCCAGTAGAGTTTTTAAGAGTTAAGATACACCTGCTGAGGAATTTGGCTATGCTGATGGTGTGTCACTGTGCACTGCAAGGGTCAAGAGGTTCTCTCTGCCTTTGTGTTCCTTAGAGCACACTTGAGTGCCCCTGTGATGGATCGTACAGAGAGATCCTGTCCCCTGACACCTGGAATGCAACAGTATGAGGAGTTCTGGGACAAAAGGTAGTGGAGAGGTTTTCAAGGGGACGAGAAGGGGATGTACAGGTGTGAAAGGAGAGGAAACACAGGTCAAAAGGAACTATGATGAGATGCAGATTGTTTAGGTTTATAGAATCATAGAATGGTACGGTCGGAAGGGACCTCAAGGATCAGCTACTTCCTACCTCCTGCCATAGGCAGGGACCCCTCCCACTAGCACAGGTCACTCAAGGCCTCCTCCAACCTGGCCTGGAACCCCTCCAGGGAGGGAGCAGCCACAACCTCCCTGGGCAACCTGTGCCAGTGTCTCACCAGCTTCACTGTAAGTAACTTCTAACATCCAGTCTAAATCTCCCCTCTGCCAGTTTAAACCCATTGCCCCATTGTTTATTCTGTTCTAGGTAGGACTGTAAGAAAGTAGACACTTCCCACACAGGACATAGGGTTGGACTCAGGAATCTATTTATCTTATTTTCTCACATTGGCCAAAAAAATCACAGAAAACTGTGGACTACAGGCACCAATCATTGCCAGATTCTCCTGCAGATAAGAAAAAAAAAATCCTGATGTTGGTACTGCAGTTGGCCACACACTGGACTTTTTAGCAGGTTGAAATAGATTATTGACCAGTTAATTACCTAGTGCATGCCATCTATCATCACACAGGCAAAGAGGGCAACTCTTCTTTATCCTACAGACTTGGTGAAACAGGCTGTCTTTTGAAAACTCTTGGTTTCCAGTGGAAGAAAAATGTTTTGTCAGGGGAAAAAAAAAAAAAAGGAAAAAAGAAAAGCTGAATATCTTTGCTGAAATGGCTAATATCTCTAATTTTTAATTATTCACATTGTTTGGCCTGAAAGGCTCCTTATCTCATTTCAGATACAAGAATTGAGTATTCAAATCCTTTCTTATTCTGCATTAGGAAAAGAGCAGTGAATCAGGCAGAAGGTATCTCATTCAATGATACTATGTTTTCATAACTGAAAAAGCCTCATTCAGTTACTCTTTGTTATTTACAGTAGCCTCATGCTGTAACAGTCCATTAGAACAATAAAATTGCTATAAAGTGATTTTCCATTACAGTTCTGTGATGGATGTAAACTACCTCAACCTGTAACACAAGCCTGTAGCTTAAGTTATTCTGTTGATGCAGTTAGTTGAAAGCCAAGTGGTTGTTAGTTAAAGTAGCTGTGTCAGTCACAACCCTGCTATCTTCCAGCATTGTCATTAGGAAGAAATTCTTTACTATGAGAGTGGTGGAACGCTGGAACAGGCTGGCCACAGGGGTAGGGGAGGCCCCATTCCTGGAGACATCATGTTCAGCCATGAGCAACATGATCTAGTTGGGGATGTCCCTGCTGACTGCAGAGGGTTGGACTAAATGACCTCTAAAGGCCCCTTACAACCCAATGCATTCTCTGATTCTGTGATTGTCACTGCTGGCCATCACACACTAGTGTTAGGCTGGGAGCTGCTATCCATTCCCTGGCCACACAGCAAACTCCTGCATTTTCTAGGTTAGGGCATCACTTACTTTACCCCTTAAGCAATATTAGTGACAGTTAGCAAATGACTAAGGGAATATTGTATCAGCAGAAGATACAAAGAGGAAGGCCTAGCAGGTCATCCAGCCCATCTCTTAAATACAGCAAAATTGTCCTCTGAACTTCAGAGGCCAGCTTTTTATGCTCTCTAATTTAAAATGTCCCTACTGAAAGTGGGCTGGAGCTTCCAACACATCAGCTGTCAGCCTGCTCCACAGTCTGCTATGGCACTGCACAACTTGGGTAGTGGTAAGGGTGACATTGCCATGTGACTTTTCACAGATTTGCATACAAATGTACTTTTCAAAGGCTAAATGAAGCCACGGGGGAATATATTTATTTATAAGTGCCTAGGAATAAGGGTCACAGAAACAATCTAACAATTCATGTTAATCCACTGCTAGGGCTTATCCACAAAATAGATTGCATAAATTATGCTGTCCAGTGCATAACCATTTTTCTGTGAGCGTTTTTAGTCAAATAAAAGCAAGTATTTGGTCTCAAAGTAGCTCACCAGCTACAAAAGAGAAGCAGAAAGGCTTATTCATCACGAAATAAGGGTTTTCCTGTGCAGATCAGTACCAAAACAATTGTATCAATTTCAAATTCAAACCTTCATGTATGGCAAAAAATTGACAATGACAGGCTGGTTTTGTGTGTTTGCCCCTCACCCCCCTCCCCTAAGCAGACCTCATCTCATTTGTCTTCTGAATTTGCATGGGAAAAACTTCAAAATAATGAAGGAACATGTTTTGCCCTCAGCTGACATGTATTTATTTATGAAGGGGATACACCAGTTGTTCTACATGATAGCAGCTAAAACTGCAAACTGTACTTGATATAATTCCTGTTTCTCAATATTCTCTGTTAGTAGGTTAATACCAAGAGATTTTGTCACAAGAGGGTTTGTTTTCAAGTAAATCAGTAACCTGAAAACTAAATTCAGGACACAAAGACAATATGTAAGACTGATGCTAGCTGGAGGCTTGGTATAAATCTCATTTCTTCTTTCTCACTATTTCTGATGTTTAGAAATCTGTTTTGATACTTGATTATATTACTCAATAATTAATCCAGGATAACTTAGCACATCTCCTACCAATTAAAATTATTTGGGTTTGCTCAACAATTTCTCAACATCATACTTGTAGAAAGGAGAAATTTGTTTACTATAAACCATGTCTATTATTCAGGGAGGGCCACATTACATGGATGAAAGTATGTCACAGCAGGATGAAAAACCTGATCTTATCTACCCACCTAAGCCTGATACTTAGGACACACCTGACTGCTCCATGGGTGTGAATGGATGAGCCTGTGTACCTCATAAATACAAAAGCACCAATAAAACAACAAGTGTGCTCCAGCAGGACAGAAATAGCTGTTACTGCATTGCCAGGGTGCTTCAGCTCAGCTGTGGGAGCCTGGTTCTTCACTACAGGGTGGTGTAACTAACTCCAGTGACAGTGCCAAGCGTGCCATGGTTATGGAGGTGGTGGAGTCACCATCCCTGGAGGTGTTCAAGGTGGGTTTGGACGTGGCACTTGGTGCCGTGGTCTAGTCTTGAGGTTGTTGGTAACAGGTTGGACTTGATGATCTTTGAGGTCTCTTGCAACCTTGGTGACACTGTGATACTGTGATTTGACAACACATCTGTATCCGTGCAAGAGGCTTGTGCCGGAGTGGTTTGGTAGCTGAGGCTTGGCCATCCTCACATAGCCCCACCAAGACAAATCTGTGACAAGGATTTGGTCAGCACCCATAAACTGTTTAACTGAACTTGACTTACTGATTGAAATGTGTAGAGGAGCACTTCCAGAGGCAGGTCAGGGGGGCAGCAACCAGCAGCTGTGGATGGTCACCTCTTCAGCCATCTCAGAAGCAGCTGGCAGGGTATTTCTCAATGCAATCTCTGTTTATGGAAAGAGGATAACAAATATTTTCTTTATTAAAATGTAATTTAACTTTTTCAATTAAAGAAAGGTAAAACTTGGAAATTACTCATTTGTGTCTATTTTGGTTTTAATTCCCAGCCTCTGACTGAAGGGAGAATCAGTTTCACTACAGAGTTGGCACCCTTGTTCTGGCACCATTCTGCTCTTTTGAATAGTGTCTGATCTGTGAGCTGCTCTGACAAATGAAGACGTTTTGTGCACACATGGTATGCATTTTAAAGAGCTTCACTGTGTTAACAAACTGCTTGGAGAATGGTGGGCCCCACCGGGAAGCACAGATCTTGAGGCACTTGAGAAGGAGATGCAGACACGAGGAAGTAAAGGTGGTCCACTTGGAATGACTAAGGGGGCACCACAGAGCTGCTTTCTAGGCTGGGCATGAGCCTTTATTCACTCTTAATACAACCTCTGCATCCAAAATGGTCAATGAATTATGAACATAACAAATGAGAATACTGAGTTTGGAGAAGGCAACACCTCTGCTGCTGCCTCTGACATGAATGTAAGCCTTGTGCATAGCAGTGGTACCTGTGATTCAAGAAAAAAATGTTAAAAGACTGGAAAGACATAAGAATGAAGGAGTGAATTCACTGGAGTGAAAGCATCAGGGCATTCAGTTTTAAATAAAAGAAATCAAGCAGCTACTTGGTTTCTAGAGATTCCTGGGATTGTTGGATAACCCTGCACAAGGGTGATAGTGAGCTCTGTACTCCAGCAAACAAAGCTACTGTTAATAAAAGCCAGGCAAGCAAATAGAAATGTGGCATATTTCATTGTTCTGATTCTTTTGTATGGCAAATTCATAGCACTAACATTTGATTTTGGGGTGTTTTTGACATGATTTATATGACATTGAAGACTGAGTACATCTTTGGCTGAAGATTTACAATGCCTCCCAAAATTGCCCTCTGCCCTCTGCTAGATTACTCAGTGTGACAGACTGCAGCACAACTGTTGTCACAGTGATGTGGCTGCCCAGCTCTCTGCTTAGTTTAGGGCTGCATTTCTATCTTCATCTGCAGCAGAGTGACTTGACCTTTGAACACCTTTGTTGAGGTGCATTCAAAGACTTCTCTGTATTCAGTGGTAATTTTTATTTCATACAGCTCAATTGGCTGTGTTCCTGGGGTTTGGTTTTTTTAGAAACCAAGAGTAAACTATTTAGCAGGTTCTTTATTTATTCCTGTTTTTTGGGGAACAAGAACTGACAGCTGTCTTCCCTCATTAACCTTTCCAGCTTCTACAGAAGCTTTGATACTAAGCTTCTCATGCTGAACATATGCTATAGTAACCAGAACATTTTAGTGCAAAGTAAAAGAACACTTAAGACACTTAATTTCCTAAATTTTCATCCATCCTGTTTATTCATTTCAATAATCTTCTACTTAAGAATTCTTGACTTAAAAATTAATTCTCTGTTTTAAATGGCAAAGCCCAAGGGGTTCTGATTTTGAGATGCTGTGTGATGATGTAACTCAGCACAATGAAATGGACAGGCTTTGTCACCTCAGAACTCTGAATCAGAGATGACTCCTTTATTTCAGTTGAGCAGAAATGGTCTAACAGTATAAACCAAGACAGTTCCTGAATGTCAAATTTCTTTCTTTATAAAACTTCCCAGATAAATTTCCTTGGATAATGCCCAGTACCAGACCTGACCTGAATATGAGAGGGAATAAGTCATGTTGTATAGCTGGAAAAAAGTTTCTAGCTGGAACTGACTTCTAAGATTTCTCACTAGGACTTGCACAGCAGCAGACCTGAGTGCTTATGGGGATTGTAATGGAGTGGTGGTCCTGTGCTGAGGTACCCAATTAAACTTGGTTTTAAATCCCTCTGAGAGCTTGTTTGTTGGAGGACTCACTCCAGTAAATCAGCCCTCATCTGTTAGATTAGGTTGTTGAAACCCATTGACCAAAGCCACAGTAGTATATTTGCTACCTGAATAAATATCCAGAATGATAGCCAGGGGCCCAAGGACGCTTGAGTTCAGTTATCTTTGCCAGTTACATCCCAGATTTTGTGCACTGTTAAATGTGGGTCATGAAAACATTTCCACAAAGTCATTTTTCAGATTGGCTAGAAAGAAATAATAACTTTCCTCTGCTAGAATTTTTAAAGAAAAGGCATAAAACTCAGTGTGTTTTGTTTTCTTCCCTTCCAGATATTAAAAAGAAAAATAAATCAAAATTGCTGTCTGGCTATAAATATTCCCTTGCATAAACACATTAATATGATACAGTGTTTTGTTTGCTATTCCCAAGAGGCAAATTACACAAGGATAGGTTTCTAAAACTTTAGCACCAGTAGTTGTGAAGAAGCACAAATGTCAAAACAGAAGGAATACAGCAAACATGTTAGATTTCTGAGTCAAGTTCTACTGATCTGCATTATGAAAATGTGTAACACCATAAATATGCTTAAATCAACCAAGGCACTCCACATTTATATCACTGTAAATGACAGCACAATTTAACCTCCAGGTACTGTATGTTTTAGTGAAAAAAGTAAGTGTTCTGAGCTGGCTGCTGCTGCTGTTTATAAAAAGGCACAATTTGTCATTGCTACTACATACTTTTCAAAGCTCAGTTCATGGCTGTGTAAGGGAGCAGGGTATTTTGAATTCTTTTATAACTGTCTGCTAGCTCCACAAGAATAATGCCTTGAGGCAATAAGGAAAAGTGAGCTTTATTAAAAATTTCATTAAAGAAATGAATAGCAAGCTTGGAGAGAAAAAAAAAAAAAGAGGGGGCTTAAAATACAGTCTGTCACTGCATTCTACTTTAGACCTGCAAAGATATAAACCTGTGAAAGGTTTTGACTTCCTAAGTACTGTGTAGTTCAATGCAAAGTCAAATGCTGCTCAATGTCCTTGGAAGCATGATCAAATTCTGTTCTTCAAAGAACATTGTTTGAGACAGATCTGATCTTATACTTTTGTTACTGCATCTTCTTTTTTAGCAGTATGTGAGAAGTGAGGGAAGCATGGTGGGGGTGGTGTGTGAAACAAAAAGGTGGCTCAATATATTGACCTAATATACCTGAATTGTACAGCACAAAAAAAGATTTGTAGTGGACTATTTTACCTTTAACACCTTGGACAACATGGAGCCTGATCCTCAGGCAAAGCAAGCTGCTGTTAGTAATGGTTAAAAATAATTCCATTACTTAATCCCCACTGTGAAATTTCTGTTGGAGTTACTAAGGGGTGTATCTAAACCTCAGGAGGAAACTTCCATCCCCCAAAGCATTCTTGTTTGTGGCAAATTAGTCCTTTGCCCAAAGGGCTTTTCTAAAGAACAGTGATTGGCCTACATAGAGGGACAAACTTCATGTGGTAGTTTTGCCATGTTCACAGCAGGCAAATAGTTCTCTTTCTCCAGAGCTGTTGATTTTGACACAAGTATCTTTCATTATTTCATTATTAAAATCCTGTAAGTAAAGGCAATTTGACACATTAGCCTTTATGCTGTCACCAGTGTAGAAATCTTCTCCTTATGAGTAGCTCTACCCTTCTTAGACAACATCTTTTCAGTTGTTCCTGGGCAGGCAGATTTGACTTAGAAATTGTAATGGTAATTTAGTTCTTCCTAATTATGACGATTAGGTTCGAAGTAATTCATTCTCCATCCCTGCTCAATTACATACTTGAGAAAGTAAGCTTTGCTAAAATTACATGCTCTTGGATCTGGTAGCTTACAGAACTTGCTCATAATGCATATGAGAGTATGGTCTAGTTTCTTAAGAACCATTAAAAATGCTTCTGTCAAATAAACTGCTATGATTCAGACCCTTGAGGGAGCAATAGCCATAATTGTTCTAGTTTCTGCTTTTCACTTGCATAATTCAACTGATTGCTTTGTCCCTCAAGTAAAACAAAGGTGTTTTTCAAGATGGGTAGGATGTAGCTTAGCACTGGAAGCAACTACTAGAAAACTAAGGCAAATCTGGGATGCGGAGGAGAACAACGAGGAGGAACAGTGGCAGATAATACACAGCACAGAATGAGGATTGTAAGGTAGCTCAGCACATCAGACTTTGGCAGACTTTCCTGTGCTGCAGCACCACTGGACTCAGTAACTACCTCTGATCCATCTGAAGCACAGGTTGAAGGTTCACAGGATCACTCAGGGTCACACTTGTCTACCTTTTCTCCAGATATCCACAGTTACTTCAGTAACTACAACATGCAAGGTTTTATGTGTCTCAGCATTGCCAAGAATGCCTCATATTAGCAATTCACAGGCTCCCCATAAGCAGATTATGAAACACCAAGTGAAGTGTGAGGACAGCAAAGTGTCACACACTGTACTCACTGCCAAAGCACACTGGTAGCAGAGTACCATGGTCTCTCCTCACTCACATCTCAACTGATCACTTTCTACCACAGTTCCCAATGCTTAGCTTCTCATCCACTGGATCAAAAAAACAAGAGCTGATCATACTTATGATTGCTTTGGAGGGCACTCCTGCAGAACAATAGAAACACAACCCAGTTCCATGCAGAGATTATAATTACATTTTGTGGTGATTCCCAGCAGGTGTTCAGCAGACAATAGAGAGACATCATACAGTGTTGGTCCCCTAAAGAATGGAGTCTAGGTCCTCAGCTTGAGATAAAGCTGCAGATCCATTCCTGAATGTCTGCAACAGATGAGTCTCCTTTTATTATCTTTGCTCCACATTTGATTATTAATGCTACATATTGATGTCACTGCAATGTGAATGCAAAATGTATACAAAGGGCAGCTAATAGCAATGTTAATATTATATATGAGCATCTAAATTACCTAATCATTTGTAATCTGTTCTCCCAGGGCTCAACAGTGCTAAAAAATTGCCTCTCATTTACTATTTCATCCTTGAGTCAGGGCATGATGGTACCAATTATTTTGGGTTACTTCAATTTGCGATCTGCCAACCTCACACTCTCACACATCCTCAGTGCAAAGAGGGCAGCTTCTGCTTCTGTGCACAGCCATTAAATAGGTTGTCATTTGCATCTCTTAAAGCCTACTTCCAGTGAAAGTCTGGGACAATTCGTTATAAAAATGCAAACTGCATTTCTCTTAAATCAATTAAAGTGACAAACAACATTAGAGATTTTCTCAGGTAAACAGAATTTTCACATCAAGTGGCATCATAAGAGGACCTTATTTTTTTTATTACCTTTCTGCAAATAACTCCTTGCATGCTCAAAGAAACCGTATTTCTACAGAGACTCGCTTATCTTCAAACAAACACTTCCCTTTGATCTAAGCTTCTGCATTCCTACCTTCATGGATAAAAAAGATGATAGTTTGAAGCTTGCAAGAGTTTTAAAAACCTAGAACTCAAATTCAGAGAAATTATGCTGTAACATTCCCATGGGGGGAGCAGGTGGTGTTTGCCACACGGGTTCATCATTTGGCCTGTCTGTGGACTCCTATTTGAACACCTCTGGAAGTGTCAGCTTCTCTCCAGCGAAGCTCTCCCCCAGCCAGCTGGCTGCTGACCTTGTGGAATGTACCAGCTCAGCGGCGCAGGGGTTGATCTGCTCTAATTCCCTCTCTCTGGAGCTTTTCTTTCCCACCAGAGGGCATACACAGTGAGCTCACAAGCGTCTTCAGAGAAATTTAAAATATATATATTGTATACCAGATAAATGAACCAACTCAAACGCCAAGGTCTTGTACTTGGTTCTATTCAAAGAGGCTATGAATTCATTCTGTTGCTCACTGGGTAAATTATTCTACTTGCTACAAAAGCAGTTGGTTTAGCATACTTTTGTCTGACTTCGGGGAGCACTGGATGTGCAGTGCCTTTGAATAAGGCCATTCATTTATTTAGCTACTGAGCTAGCTGGTTGTACTGTACTGGTATTCACTCTCACCCCCCAGTACAACAGAAATAGTCACTCCCTGGGTTCTAGGCTTTTAAAATCTCATGCTTCAAATTTTAATGTAAATAAAAGTCATAAAAGCTATTACAAAAATACGTTGACTGCAGCAGTAATTTAGGTGAATTCTGTGAAATGAGTGTGGGCAAGAGGATGGCTGTGAGGAGGGGAGGCAGCAGCTGAGCAGACTGCCAGGGCATCTCCTGAGGATAACAGAGGTCCAGAAAATGGGTGGCACATGGCATGTTTTGAACTGGTCATTATGATGGAATGGTAGCTATACAAGCACCAAAGAGAAGGGCAGGTGAGGAAGGAAGCAGATAGAGATAAAGAAAATGGAAAAATGAAGGGGATAGAGTGCACCATCAGCAAGGTTGCAGACAACACTAAATTTAGTAGGAATGTTGATCTGCTTGAGGGTAGGAAGGCACTGCAGAGAGATCTGGACAGGTTAAATCAATAGGCTGAGGTCAGTAGAATGAGGTTTAACAAGACCAAATGCTGGGTCCTGCACTGTGGTCACAACCCCAAGCAATGCTATAGGCCTAGGGCAGAGCAGCTGGAAAGCAGTCCAGTGGAAAAGGATCTGGGGTGCTGATGGACATGAGCTAGCAGTGTGCCCAGGTGTCCTAGAAGGTCCTGGCCTGTATCAAAACCAGCAGGAGTGAGAAAGTGACTGTGTGCCTGTACTCAGCCTCAGCGAAGCCACAGTTTGAGTTCTGTTTAGCTCTGGGCACAACAGAAAAGACACTGAGGTCCTGGAGTGTGTTCAGAGAAGATCAAGGCTGGTCAGGGGTCTGGAGGGCATGTTGTATGAGAGGCTGAAGGAGCTGGGGTTGTTTAGGCTGGAGAACAAAAGGCTAAGTGGAGATCCTGCTCTGTACTACCTGAAAGGTTGTAGCGAGGCTCGTGTTGGTCTCTTCTCTGAGGTACCTAGCAATGGGATGAGAGGAAATGTATTTAGGTTGTTCCAGGGAAGGTTCGGATTGAGCACTAGGAAAAGCTTTCTTACTGATAGAGTTGGAACAGGGTGCCCAGGGAGGTGGTGGAGTCACTGTCCCTGAAGGTGTTCAAAAGGCTGTAGATGTGATGCTTCAGGATATAGTTTAGTAGCCATGGTAGTTGGGTTGCATATGGATTCGACAATCTTAAAGGTCTTTTCCAGCTGTGATGATTCTCTGATTCTCTGATTCTGTGAACTGTTTCCTCAGCCCACACAGGAGGGCACTTAAACGGTTTCTCGGGCCCCAGAATTGACTCTGCCATCACTCAGAGCAGATCTGGGAAGCCACTGGGACAGGCTGGCCCAGGGGCTTCTTCTCGGCCTCAGTTTAGCCGCCCAGGCCAGCCGCCGACCTCTGCGCAGCTCTCACTGCGAGTGGCTGCCGGAGAAGCAGCAGCCCGCGATGGCGGCGGGAGGAAGAGCGGGCGCGGCGGAGGCACACGCCTGAGGCGCGGCCGTGCCTCGCCGCCGGCGGCTGTATGCCACCCGGCCGCGCCGCGCTGGGG
>VWYK01013400.1:0-16966 GCA_013399775.1 Semnornis frantzii
TACAGACATGTTAAGCTTTGGGCACTTAACCATCAAGAAGATAACATCTGAAATAAATGTTTTACTTCTTCCCCTCCCCCCAACTTCCTTACACAGCATTATCTCATACTACAGAGGAGAGAGAAGAACAGAATTGTCCTGTCACAGGTCCTAGCAAACTGTGCAACTAGTACAAGGCCCAGGGAATCTAAGCAACAAGAGACTGAGTCTATACTATCTACACTGATGGTGTATTTGTCTGTTTGTTGCTGCCAAGCAATAAACCAGATATAAATCCCAACAGGGAAATACACACCTCTAACAGGTAGCATAGCCTAAACAACAGAGGGAGATGGCCTCCATATTGTGGGGAAGTGAGCACCGACTCCACAGCTGAGGGACGCACAAGAGATCTTTATGCTGTATTTAATGTTTGGTATATGCTTAATTGTCTGTTGACTGGGAGGCTGCCTGTAAGGTGGTGCAGAAATTATTTCAAAAATTGCTTGAAAATTAATGTTAGAAAAAAACCCCACCAAAGCAGCCTAAACCAATTATCCATATTGTTTCCTTTTGTAGTTGGTGATGGCTCCTCATCCAAAGAACAACTCGTTCCCATCACTCTTCTTCAAATGTTATCTTGCAAGGTGTCCAGCCCTCAAGCTCATCAGAGCCACTGTGCCTTGATATCCTGCAGGTAAAGACTTGTCTTTCTGCTGATTTATTAATAAAATACTATATTTTACTGCTCACATACACTCTCTAGA
The DNA here is from genome assembly GCA_013399775.1 of Semnornis frantzii. Taxonomy (NCBI): domain Eukaryota; kingdom Metazoa; phylum Chordata; class Aves; order Piciformes; family Ramphastidae; genus Semnornis; species Semnornis frantzii. The sequence continues at coordinate 747 of VWYK01013400.1, forward strand.
GCATGGTCATATGACCAGTATAATGACAATCTGTCTCTCTGCTAACATTTCTCTACTTTGGTTATTTGTTTGATAAAGTGAGGAGCTTCCCTTTTGTTGCCCTTCATCAGAGCTTAATGTCTTTACTTTGGGATCAATATACTTTATGAATAATTTTATTTCCTTCTATTTTTATGGTCTTTTCTCCTCATTATCATACTGAGTTTATTAGCTGGTGCTGTCAGTATCTTTACCCTGTCATATGTTCCTGAGGTACAGTAAATATCACTTGTGTTGTAATTAATATGCACACCCTCTGCAGTAATTAAAGCACAGACCCCTTCAACCAGCTGAGCTTCCTACACTAATTCCACCTTATCTTCATAATGAACTTACTGTAATCTGAAACTACCACTGAATATTGTTCAGTAAAGATAGAAGAATGAAATCTAACGAGATGCGATAATATTTGTGAACATGTTAATATAAAAAAAAATTTAATTAGCCTTAAATCTAATTAAATTTCCCATGCAATCAAAATCCTTCCATTTATCCCACAAAAATACTGATGGTGCAAAACTAGTGCCCCTTTGGAAATTTACACAAAGATGGAGACCAGATACCTCACTCTCTACCCATGAAGTTCTCATAGTTCACTATCTAGGGCTTTCCCAGCCCATGGACTTAGAATCTCTGTTCAGGGATGTGATGTGGAAGTAAGATGTGAAGGTGAAGATGGAGAGAAAATCCAAGTCCTGAAAAGGGACTCAGCGATGAAACAGTTTAGCAAACATGTCCAAAAAGGGAGAGGAAAGGAATACTGAATATATGAACATAATAGTATAATGCAGAATGATTAAAGGGAGAAACAAGAACAAATACAAGTAATTCAGTTCTTATTTTCTGAAAACATTTCCATATGGAAGACTAGCACCTAAGGTGCAGACTCATACAATAGGAAGAAAACTGGCAAGCTACACAGACTGAAAATTGGCTGAAGGGCAAGAAACAAACAGTGGAAGTAAATGGGATTATTTCAAGGTGGAAAGAGGTTACCAGTAGGATACAGCCCAGCTTTCTAATTATTCACAGTAATGACTTGGACGATAGTACAGAAAGGATCATTTCCAAGATTCTAGTAACTGGGAAGCACAATGGTAATAAATACCAATGTAATCCAATAGCCATTTCATTAATAATTAATTTGAGAAGAAAAGAAGTTGCATAGGAAAGTGCTTGCACGTATCATGAGCCAGGAATGAGACATACAACAGCACAAAAATTGAATGACCTTCCTTGTAAATGGTCATTCTAGAAGAGGCTTAAGCAACAGCCGTGGAGCAGTTCCTTGCGCTTTATTGATTGACATCAATCTGTCCAGTTCCAGAGCATTAACTTCACTTTAAAATGTGCCCTTTTCTGTCATTCTTCTCCTGTAACCCCCTAAACATGCCTCATTTCCAACACCAAAAAATTACGTGGTAGATATTGATTTGTGACTCTCTGGCTGACATCTGAATAGGGAGAAAATGAATTGAGTTAAAGACAAATGGATAAATAAGTAAAGGAAGCAAAAAATCCTATTCCTAAATTTCTGCCAAACTGGACTGACACAATATAGAGACCAGGGGAGCAGTATGAGTGTTCTCTTCTATCAAATGAGAAGATTGTTCCCAAATTTCCCAGAAGAGGAGGAAGAGCCATTCCACAGGCCCTTGTAGACAAACCCTTGGTCCTGAAAAAAAATGACATTACCATTATTTTTTCAGACTCGTGAATGAATTCACATATGGATGATTTCACTCACCTTCCAGACCCTATAAGGTACACACAGGGGTGGGGGGAGCCAACATCAAAGCTACAATGCTTCATCTGTTCAAAATTTACCAGGCAGCCCTCACAAAAGGAACACATCACTGCACCTCACAAAACCCATTTTGTTTACCAAAAGATCATGAAAACAGCAATCTATGCCCACGTGAATAAATTTCATTCAAATCTCCCTGCCCTGGAATCTGAGGGGTGCAAACAGGCATCCAAAGCCCTCCTCAGTCTTATTTCTGCTCTGCTTCTGAGAGAAGCTGTGAAAATTGTATGTTTGCTGAAGTTGGTGGACTAAGAAGTAAGCAAATTTGAGCATTTTTAATTTTCTCTCAAGCTGTACTTGGGAACTGGTGACCCAGCTTCAACCTTCCACTAATATGAAATATTTCAGCTATTACCACTCAAAGCCTTCAGAATTTTAAACTTGGCAGTTCAAAAGAGTGCCAAGATTTTAAGCTACAGTGTATCACATCATGCCAGGGAAGGAACAAGAGAAGAGAAGGGTATAGAGTGGCAAGAAAAAAGAATGTGCAAAACTAGGAGTGATAAGAGAGCAGAAATAAAGATATAAGGGCAGAAAAATATGATAGGTTTTTTTCCCTCATATTCCTTTTATGAACCCTGCAGTCCTTATCTCACTTCTGCTTTCTACATTTTTACATTTTTTTTTTCCCTCTGGCTGTCTCTTTATTTCTAGGAATGATCAGAGTATTCTTCAGTTTAGAAGAGTAGACTCTTATCCTCAAACTATGTACCTGAGGACACCTTATAGGAGTCTGTGTCCCATAGACTTGAATGGAGGCAGGTTTGAGCTTCTCAGTCTGCAATTGAAGTACTTGTACCTCCCTGCTCTCACTACTGCAGATGCAGGGTATAGATGGACCACTGTTATATCACAGTAAGACATTTCTTAGGAACTTAATAGTAATTGCATAGCCCTGTCCCTGCAGCAGGCTGTGGTAAGTATGCTGTTACCACAGGTGAGGATTCCTAGTACCAAAGGATGTGTCAGGGAGCAGCAAGAGTAAGTTGCTCCTCAAAGGAGATGAGATGGGAGCTGAGGGCAACAGCAAAGCAGGAAGGGCAGTGTCCTCATCATGAGAAGGTGCAGTCTCACAGCACCCAGAAAAGCTCCTGTGCAGTAACCAGCATCAGCCAAGAGCGCACTGACTGCGCAACGAGCTTATGATGGAAAAGGCAGGTGAATCCAAAAGTCAAGTCAGCAGATCAGGAATCCAGATTGGAATCAGGGAGGTACACAGCCAAGAACAACTTCACTTGCACTGTAGCCCACACAAAAAGTCAGGTGAGTGTCTGAGTTTAAATGCAGTTCCTAAGCAAAGAGCAGGAAGCCACCAACACCACTTTTCACAGCAGTCTTATTGAAAGTTACAAAGCTGTGCCATGGCAGAGCCAGTGCTGAGCACAGATTTGACAAGGTTCCTGACACTAGAAGGGGAAATGTTAGCTTAATTTCTACAAACCTCACTTTAATATCATTCTTATATTGTCTAATACAATTTTTTTTTTTTTCTTCCTTGCAAATATCTCCTCTAATCCAGAGCCACAGACCAGTTCTGGCAGTAGGTAACAGCAAAATGCCTCGCTGTGTAGTCCTTTTGCCCTCCATTTCCTTCCCTCTCTTTGCAATTCATAAAGTGATCTGTTTTTTTCTGAGTTATTTTTCAAATTGTGATCAGCTTTTCTGAGCAAAGAGTACTCTACTCATATATATGCACTTTTTATTATGTAAGTATGTAACCCTTACTAGCCTTGGATAAATTCTTTCTGCAAGCAACACTTGCAGACCATCTCCCAAAGCAAAGTGAACAAAAAAACAAATTATGAGAAAAGATCTCTTCTCAAACTTCTTGTGATATTGTAAATAGTGAGGGGAGGAGAGAGCAAGTATGGCCTCTTTTGTCACATGCTGCTTTTAGTTCAAGAGATCTATCTAGGCCAGAGCAACTTCCCTGGACTGGCTGAGAGGCTGGGCACACATCAACCAACAAGTATCTCCTGCCAAAGCAGACATCCTGCTGGGGAGAACTATCAGCATGAGCCAGCTGAGAGGCACTCCAGACATCTCCTTTTCTCAGAATCTGGATTGTGCGTTGCACATCTTGCAGCTATCAGCCAGACAGCTCTGTTGATTTTCAGCTTGCAGAGTGGCATCAGTTGAGCATTCCCAGAACAAAGTCACCTCTTCAGTTGTAGAATTCAATCAAAACCCTGCAGACCCATTAGGGGACCTAGACTTTAAAGGATCTCTGTTTTCTGTGCAAGTACAGCTTTTCCCCTATGATCAGCTGCAAACACAACTACCTACTTTGGCATGGCCCAGCCACACAGACTCCAGAACTGAATATTTTGACCTTATAGCTTTAAAAAAGCTGAGTCCAAAATCTTAGCTCAGGCAACTACTTGCTTTCTGGGGCAAATTCTCCAGTGTTTTAATTCAGAGTAGCTCTGTAAAACTGTAGTAAAGTTCTGTCAGTTGATCCTAATTAATTGCCATTTAAAAAGTCGCAGACTTTTTAGTTAAAGTAGTCAGATTCTACTCCTTTAGAAAAACACCCTCTCCACAAAAAAACTAAACAACCAAACAAAAAAAAGCCCCACCCCAAAACAATCGCCAACAACAAAAAAAAAAAAGACCATAATCCAAAATGAATACAGTCTGTATCTGCATCAGACTAAGCTGTCTGCTATACTAGTTTTTCTGCAACCAAGCATGAGACAATTGTACACTTTTCCTCTCTCGATCCAGGTCTCCCTCACCCTCCACTATCAGGCTGCCCCTACAGCTGCTGCCTTACTTCTGCTTTAACCAAATATTTTCACCATCTTTTCCTCATTTTCCTCTTGTTAGCATTACAAACTACTTTGGTACCTCTACTCTACTCATAGCCTGACAACTGACCTACTTCATATTAGTCCTGTTCTAGTTGAAGTTTGTATCAGACAGAGCTCAAGTTATTAAATCTGGAGACTGACACCATTCAGAGACAGAAATACACCATCCAGGGCACTCCTAATTGCAGCAACATGGCCCAATGCCAACCCAACTGGCTATTATCAACAACAGCAGATCAGCAGTGCTCAGCATATGTGCTGTGCCCATCTCACACGTGCATTTTGTTTGCAGTCCCCTACACAGTAGAATGGGAACCTGGGACACTGGCTCATCTGAGGCGCAGTGGAAAGAGTGGAGAGATTTTAATAATGGCCATAACAAATTCTGCTGGCGTCCAGAGACGGATTAGGTAACATTAGGCCTTTGAATGAAACTGTCCAGTTTAGCTAATGAGCAGGTGAAGTCCAGTAGATTTAATCAAAATCTGTCCTAGGATTATTCTAGATCTGACAAGCTGGTCTTCTCTGACACTGAGACACTGAGATTTTTCATTGTTTTGCACCTCATTTAGTCATCAGTAACAGTAGAAAAGGTGTGAAAAGATTGTCAGTTTTCCTTCACATGTTACATCCACTTTGCCCAAGTGCAAATGACTATATAAGGTAGACAGGAATGGATAAGCAAATTGCCAGAGTCCATATTGCAGACTTTCGTAAAACAGAAACTAGCCTCCTTAGCATTCTTTGTGTGGTGCTGCCTTATTTTCAGGGGAAATCTGGCAGGGATACAGGAAGGATAAGGAAGCTGACATTATGCCTCCTTTGGCCAAACACTGCATTCTCTTTTTAAGCAAGTTCCTCCTGAAACCAGTTGGAATTTTGCTTCTTTAGGGGGCTGGAGAACTTGCTTCTAGGTAGATATTTAAAAGAAAATCAATTTAATTAAATCAGTTGTATAGCATAAGCTTTCTGTGCAAGAGGTAGCTAGACCCATTCTCAACAGAAAAATCTTATCCTCTCTTCAGACTGCTCATCCTGTAGGATTGGAGGCACTGACAAAGTGAACCCACTGAGAAATGGAAATAAATGGAGGCAGATGAAACCAAACTGAACTAAGAAAAAATGTTTACTGTCAGCTCCCCACCTCACATCTCAGATTACACAAAGGACAGTTACACCAATACAGTCAGGAAAACACCATACTGTAAAGAAAGTAGAAGGATATGTTGAACCGCAGATAACCAAGTGCTCCATGATCAAAGCAGAAGGAAGTGCCCCTACTTGCTTCTGTCTCTGAGTTTATGTAACTGTTAGCTATTTAATATGCTGAGAGATTTTTTTTTCCCCATTTACCTAGTCAACAGAAAGTAGCTTTAGATAATTGAGGTGGTAGTTTTTATTTACATTTGTATTTTACAAAATCCCTAAGGACCTGTTTCCACAGTTACAAGTTACTAGGCTCTTGCTGTAGCTTGAGAGGGGTCAGACCTCAGAACGCAGCCCGTTGTAAAGGCGTTCTGACTACAATCTTTCCTCTTGCCACTAGTCTATGCTGTTGTATAAAATTCAGGACGAGCCTGGGTAAACTCAGTGCAATTGGGATGATCACTTCTGTCTCAGAACCTTCCGAATTCAATTGCAGAAAGGTATGCTCTATTGTTCTTTTCTGTAAAGTATATTGAGTTTGCTTAATTAATCTATATTCCAAATAAGTCANAAACATGTGCAGAGATGTAAAATAGTTCAATGGGGTGCAGACATAAGACCTAGCACACAGATTTCAGCAGAAAGTTTGTATTTCTTTGTAATGAGTGTGCAAAAAACCCCATATCTTTCTATATACTTTCTTCTAAATAAATACAAAGTAGTGCTAACCCTAAATGAGAACAAAAATATATTAATGCCAGGCAGACCGGCATTCAAAAGCAACCATACAATAGGAAACCACTATGTGCCCATGAAGGAAGAAAAAGTGATTAGATCACAAATTTTGCTTTCACGCCTTTAGTGGATTCTTAAAAACAATGGAAGGCAAAAATGTTATCCACTCTTGGAAGGAAAATGCTTTGCCCTTTGTCCTTCAAACTTTCAGTTAGAGAGACTTGAATGTCACAAAAATGCACATTTGTTTGCCCCTCTGTATTATGTTCAAAGACAAGTTTAAAATATTACTGAAATGAGATGAGGATTGATCTGATGAAACATTGGCATTATTATGATCTTAGTACATGTTAATGAACTTTTAAAATGCAAATCATTGACCCACTAGGTGGTCTCATGGTATCATAAATAGTAATCTTTTATATTCCAGCATCCAAATACCTAGTTAGGAGCTTTACAGAAAGCACATTGCAGGTGATACAGACCGTAACAAGTACTTTGGCAAGGGGAAAAAAAGCCATTGCAGCCTAATGTGTCAATTTAAATGAAGGGATTTTTATGTTATGAACCATATGTTCAAAGAACATTACATGTAAAATTACATACAATCATTCTGACTATGAAGAACACAATAATCCAGGTACATTAGCAAATGGCTTCTGGTGAAATGTGATACTGGTGTTTTTTTCCACATAGCTTGTGTCAAGTAATAATTTGGTTTGTAGACATTCCTACTCTGCTGTGATCCCAACAAAAGTCAAGAGTAAGAAGATTAGGGCAATTAGATGGGAAAGCAGACCAGCAGTGAGATGTTTCAGCAGTGATGGTGGTGATGATATCACCACTTCTTTTTAGCCATGGCAAAAAATAGTAATATTGGTGCTTCAAATAAGATGTGGTTTAAGGATAGGAAAGGATCTTGGATATTCTGTTGGCACGCACCTCCTACTCACTCACTCTGGTGCAGCTGTTACAGCAGAAGTGACCCACGGTTTTAATGAAACATTTAAATACAATTTAATACTTATCTACAGAAAATGTTTACCAGTTTGCAAAATTATTAACTCAAATTTTTACTGATTGATTTTACCAAAATAAGCCAATGTATCAAAACTAGTATCTTCCCTCTAATTATTATTAATAAAGACTGCTTATTTCCTCTTAACAACAATTCAGTTTCTGTCTCCAAACTAATAATGGTCTGAAGTAGCTCGGCACCAGAAGAACTGGTTTCAGGTCCATTTTCACAGTGAAGTTAATCTGGAGTAGCTCCAGAGCTTTCATGTAGTAAGGTTTACAAATGTGTATATGGTAACGGGATCCATCCCTTTACCTGTAGACTCTTCGAAGTTTTTCTGGTCTAAACTCCAAATTAAACTATCTCACAGTACTGGGCAAATGAAAACCATCAGTAACACTACTTTAGCTTATGATTCTGAAGCCAGTGGAGCTGTATGTTTGTTTCAGCATGTTACCAAGTGGCTTGCCCATAATCATGAGAAAAATCATTCCACGTGCTCAAGAAGGTAAAGAAGTATACAGAAAAGGCAGAAGAAATGTTGCTTAAAATAAGGCCACCTTGGGAACCCTGGCTACATTTCTGTGGTTCTCAGGATGCTCATCTGGGAGGGTTGTACATATATCCTCAATCCTCCTTCCCTTCCCATAGAACTGGTCAGGAAATTCTGTAGCCCTGTTTGAGAGTTCTCACGGCACACTCCCTCATTGCAGGAGACACCTGTGAGAGCACAGCAAGTACCTGACATCTGCGCTTCTGTCTGGAACCAGATATTTTACAGGCAGAAGAGGGGAAGAATGATGGTTCACTGCCTGTGCTCTTCCTTTACTCCTGCCACCAGTAGCTGGGTGTCTTGGTTTTGAGTGGACAGAAGATATTTTATCTCTTCCCAAAGGAGTAAAATAAAAATGCTCCATGTCGGATTGGAAGTTTAAATGGAAATATTAACAATAAATATTCACAAATATATACAGAAATACAAAATACACAAATTTAAATTCAGCTTTGGCCCAGTCCTCCAACCTGGGCTTACCACAATCTCATTAGGCCCAAATCTTCCAAAGCCTTCCCCCCATACCAGGCCTCATCATCACATCTCAATGCCCCTCCGCCACCGTCCCTCCCTGCTTCCCCCCATACCAGGTCCAAACTGCGCAGCAAAAATTAGCCTGGCCACTCAAGGCTGAAAGCCTCCTCCAAAATACCAAACAAGAGATAATGGCCAATGCATGCAGGAAGCAGGCAGAGAGAGAAAATGGAAGAACAGACAGTAACTTCTGTTTAGGTAGGAGTGTAGGCTGAGGGGAATGAAATAACAAAGATCACATTTTCTGGTGTCCAGCCCTTGTACTCTCTGGTACTTCTGAAGGACTCAAGAATCTCCATGGTTTGTAAACCCATAACACTGGGTCACAGAATGCTGGGTGAAGCAGGCAATGCTGGTGTCAGAGTCTAATCTTAAGGAGTTAATGTCTCAAACATTGTGTGAGGCAGCAGCCTTGCAATTAGGACAAATACGTTCTGCAATCAAGACAAGGAACTCAATATGTCAGCTTAGGAGGGTTTGGAATCCATTGTAGGACCAATGGCCTTACCCCCTTGCCAAGTGTGCGTATGTTCCACTGAGATAAGGAAGACATGGCATACTGCGCAAAGGGTAATAAAATACAAGGTCTCTGTGACCCCTAACTCTATTGGTATAAAGGGTTAATGCTGCCCTTCCCTCCTCCAGCATGCGCACATTGCTCAGCACCTGTCTTCCTGACCTTCCCAGGAAAATTAGCTGATCTGTCAGGAAGCCAAGGTCACACCCCTTTTAGGAAGAAACAGAAAGGACTTGAACACACTGTCAGGTGCACGGGTACCACTAAACACCCAAGGAACAGACCAGAAAAGACATCACTGGAGCCTTGGGTGGTGGTCCAGATGTTTATCTGTTCTCTCCCCCTCTCCCTTAGAAACATCATATAGATACACATATGATTATAATCAGGCAGTTAACAATTAAATCTCTTTTTGTCTGGATTTATGGTGTTAAGTCTCCGTTAAGTCTCCTTAATTCAACTCAAGAAAAATCATCAAATCTGAGTCACTCCTCTTCCCTTCCTCTCAGGTCAAGTGGGACATGACAGTTTGCCCTGGGTCCAGAGGAATCTTGCCTCCCACCAGTCTTCTTGAAATTTTGCATCCCAGTTTCATGCAGTTGTTTGGCGTCTGTCCATGTCTTTTGGTGGAAGAGAGCCTCAGATGAGCTTCAAAGGAGTGAGTGCTTGCCATCTTGTTTGTTTGGTTCTCTTCTTTTTCCTTCCAAAGCTCTGACTTGTATAAATGCCCTTCTGACACATATTTGTGCTTGAGGAGGTTAAGAAACTTTTGCCTCTCAGAAATGATGTGCTCAGTTTATCTACAACCTCTGTACAGTGAAAGCAACTGCAATCAAATACCCTCATGTTACCCAGCATTTAGCAGAGCCCTGACCTGACAGTGCCATCCTCTCTAGGGAGGAGAGGTAATTTAGACTCCCTGATAGCTTTCTTCTGCCCAACTCTATAGTACTGGATGCTGCTAATTATATGTGGGTTGTGCTTTGCTTTGTGTCTTTCTCCAAACTAAACCTCTCTTTATCATTTTAGCACAGCTTTTTTACTCCTGTTTTAGCTTTCTAAAGATGCATCTGTACAGCACCTTCACAGAAGCATCATAAAAAATGCTAAATGACTTATGTAGGTCTTCTCACTTAAGGTCATTTCAATTATGGCAACATCAACAGATGTATATGTTCATTAATAAAAGTGTGATATGTGTTTGTGTCCCTCTGAAAGTTCAGTCAGAAAATTATAGATTAGACTGAGACACTGCAGGAATTGCTACTCTGTAAGTCAAATGCTCTATTATTAAAAATGTCATCCCATATGAATTTCATAAATAGCAAAGCCAAGAACAGAGTAACCATTTTAAAAAGTCTAGAGGGGATTCCATAACAACATTTAAATGCATTACTACTCAAACAATTTGATTGGATTATAAAATATTTAAAACTGCAGCTGTACTTGTGGTGTTTAATGTTGACTATTTTGATTTCCGGAACATCTTACCTAAGACATACAAGTTTACAAAACTAGTTCTATAATGAGTATATAAATATACAAGAAAATCGTAACCCATATTTTCCAAGGTACTGTGTGTAGGTGCCTTATGCTACATACACAAAAGCAAACTGGAAAGGAACCTTAGACATTAGAGTTTGTTTAAGACTCACCTCTGGAATAAAGCAAGACCTTATTTTGCCAAAGGTATCCCAATGATTAAAAATATGTATCACAAGAGACACAGCACAGTGTGTGTGTGTGTGTGNTGTGTGTGTGTGTGTGTGTGTGTGTGTGTGTTAAAGAGATACTATTGGCCAGATTCTCAGGAGGTGTAAACTGGCATTGATCCATTGTAGTTAATGGTTACACTGACAATCTTTGGCTTTATTTTCATTCCACGTCCTCTAATTTTTTTTTCCCAGTATTGCTATTACATATGTATCAGGTATGTTTGGGTTTGTAATTAAATCTTCATTGACTTTTAAAGCAGAGAGGACAATTTAAAACCCTATTTTTCAGAAGAATAGCTATGTATTAATCCACAAATATACACTGATGCCCATATGTTATAGATATCCTCTCATATGCTAACTGTACCTCTTCTGCCAAACTATCTGTCATCTCTGCTGCTTTCCCTGGATGAGTGTCAAGACATAATTCATTGGTCACTGAATTTCCACAAAAAACAACCTTGTTTCAGAAGCGCAGGGACTATCAGAAGTATATTCAGTAATGGGTGCCATCATACCTGGGTGTACCCGAATGAGACTGAGGCTAAAGCTAAAAGCGTAAAGCTTTTCAGCTATGGGATCTGTCCCATAGGCAAGTGTTATACCCACATCCTTTGAGCTTGTGCAGAAAAGAGTGTGGGTTACCTTAATTTTGGTACAGCTGTCCCAGGAATGCTCAAAGTTGCCACTGGGACCTTAATGCTGGTATTTGCTTGTCTCCTGCAGGCAGTCTGACCAGCTAATGAACTCGGGCAGCATACGACTCTGTGTCCTTGCAGCAGGGGACAAGGGGACAATGTCTCTGCATGACATTGCTCCTGGAAAGCCAGAGTAGCTGGAGGTGCAAAGCATGTCCACAATGCATTTAAGTGTGTGCTACAGGGGATTTGAAACCTGTGAATGAATATGAAGGACGACCTGGTGTCATCCCAAAACACGATTCTACTGGCATGCCATTTAAGTAGTAGCTTATTTTTGGCCATAAAAGCACAGCTATCATATTTCACTTTAACCTGAAGAGATGCAAGGACATCCCCTCCACATTTTCCATTCCTTCCTAGGACTTTCATTTCTCAAGACATTTTGGTTGAGGCCATTTAATCTGCACATATGCAAACTCAAAATGCCTTTCTGAAATGTCTCTAATCCTGTCCCTCGTTTAGACTTGGTATAAAAGCATCATTTACAGAGCTCAGCAAGCCAAACGACCTTGCAGATCTTGTTCTCCTGATGGAAAGTCACCTGTATTTATTACTGTTAAACAGAAAATGACTTGGACTTCCTCATTTGGTATAGTTAATTCCAGACTCCAGAGTTATCATTGAAACAAAAATTGCACCTTACACATTGATAACAATGGGAGTTAGACTTCAGTAAGTGCACACAAGGCTATAACAAAGATGATCAAACAGCATACGGATAATCCAGTAATAGTTGAAATGAGGCAGAACATCTCCATGGCTTGTCTCAACAGCTAGCCCTGGGCTGAGTCTCACTTGGAGTTCAGGAAGTTTTTATCATTTTAAAGTATGTCAAGCCAGGGGATAGCAGGAAGCAGAGCGAGGATTTTACCTGCCCTGAAGTATGCAGTTCTAGTCCAGTAAACGAAGATCACCCAGTTCCATTTGAGCAAGTTAACACTCCAGGTTCTGCTTGAGGGCATGCATATCCACCAGGCCTTCAAAACCAGGCCAGCACCTAACTGGTACACACTCTGTTCCCTCAGGTGGTCTCTGAAAAATCATCCAGTCTTTAAAAGAAACGCAAACCTGAAGTTCCTGTAATTTCCTGGGTTTCTATTTGACATAGAAGCTAAAGGCTGCTGAAGCAAATTAGGAGCAGACTCTCAGTATATCTTTAGAATTATTTTCTCCTCAGCCTGAAAGTAGAATTTGACATTTAGTAACCTTTGTAAGTCCAAAGAAATGCTATTGACTTCACTACAACTACTATAAATTTACACGCCATACAAGAGAGTGTGGAGTTGTGCCATGGTCTTGGCATTATTCTATGAATTCATATGATATAGAATAAGCCTAATAATGACTTGTGGACTTTTAAGTTTAAATGCCTAGTTTCTTGGCACATAGTAATTTTCTTGAATGGTTCCTGTCCAGTGCCGAGCACAGAGGCATGATCCTGCCAGCTTCTGCCAGCTCCTGCTGGTCACACTACTCCTGATACAAGCCAGGATGCTGGTTTGCCTTCTTGTCCACCTGAGCACACTGTTGCTCATGTTCAGACAGCTGTCAATCAGCACGCCCAGGTCCTTTTCCACCCTGCACCTGTAGGACTGCATAGGGTTGTTGTGACCCAAGGGCAGGACCTAGCACTTGGCTTTGTTAAACCTCATGCAATTGACCTTAGGCAATCAATCCAGTCTGTCCAGATCTCTATGCAGAGCCTTCCCACCCTCGAGTGGATCAACACTTCCCCAATTTACTGTCACTTGGCTTCTAAGAATGGTGTCTTTCCTGTGACTGAAGTCAGACCTGTGCCATTTAAGAGAAAAGTTCAGAAAAATGTGCACCAGAAATCTGTGCATAAACACATGTACATAGTAGAGAAAACTAAAGAAAATTACTAACAGAGCTATTAATTTTTGTCTGTCTTTACTTCTTTCATTCTATTTATGTGTGGTCTCCTTGTAAAAAGTTAGCAGATATATGGAAAACATACGAACAAACATTTATATTCAGGTGTAGCATGAAGGAGTTTGCAGCATCTTTCTCATTTACTATCACTTGCCAGAATGATCTGGCAAGAAATCCTCTGGTTTGTGGTTTTAGGGCAAGCAGCTTGAAGCAGGTGAATATCCCACTGTATTCATATAATATCTTGGATGCACAGGCATAAACTTCATATTGTTATGCACTTTGAAGTGTACTATACTTTTGATGATTCTATAGGTACGGAGTCCAAAGATTATTAGAGGCAAAATACCTCAGAAAGGGACTAAATATGAATAAACATACAGCTCCATTCTTCACCACTAAAGCAGTGTTTAGGGTTCAGGTTTTATGGTGGAGAGGAGCTGTATTTTACCTCAGTGGTGTGATTCTTGATTTACACCAGATCAGAGTTAGTCCTCACAACTAAAGAAATCTATTCTACCAAGATGGTGATGAAGGCATTGATCCTAAACAAATAAAATTACCTTCTCCTTCAATTAACCTGGGCTTCATTAAACAAAACACTTTTGCAAATAAAAGCTGCAAAAAAATATTCACACAGTTCTTATGCTGTCAGTTTGATCTTCTGATAATGTTTCCAATGATGGCAAATACTTTACTCACCAGAAAATGTATGAGCAGTAGAGCCTTTTGTACAAAATAAGAAACCAGAAAATCTGAAGAGAATAGGTTCATTAGATATTTCGGTGTCAGTGGCAGGCATCAGGTTCTGTGCATATGCACAGGGTGACTTAAAGGCACTAAAACATCTTCTGATCTTATGGCTTCATTATTGCTTACTGACCTATTAACTGAATTCATTGCAATGATTTACAAAACACACCTGCAGTTCCTCTGCAAATAGAAGTTGTTTTTGTTGAAATCATATTCTTGGGGATGGAATCACTGTCTCAAAGAGGCAGCCCAAATTCAGGCAGAATTTCTTTCTAAATCAAAGTACCGAATAAAGTCTGTAAGAGCCAAACAATATTTGAGAGATACAATATAAGCATGTCTAAAGTATGGCTTAACGCAAGTAACGCAAGAAAAAGCCAGTCACATGCTTACTAATTTGTACACTGGCAAACTGTAGGTTTTCACACATCATTAAGATTGTCAAGATCTTTTTTTGTCCACACTAGCACAGATTACAATGATGTTTTAAACAAAAGGAAAACATTTGTTTGTGTGAACTTGGATTATACAGATGCTCTGATAGTGAGCAAGAGAAAGACACTGATCGTTACTAAATTCTCATACTGCTCATTTCAGCATCTCTTTGCTATAGGTATTTTATTCTAATTCCTAAGATGCTGCTATTGTACTAAAGAAATTACGTTAGTTAACCAGCTTCTTCTGATATGCAGTTCCCATCATGACCTGTCAGCGTTTTGCTATGCTGTCATATAATTTTTAATTGTGTCTGAGGTCTACAGCTTTTCCTTAAAGGTCTCCCAAGACTGATCCAACCAAACGCCAGTTTGGCCATGACCATGTTGTTCCCAGAAGTAAAATCGAGGAAGCAGACAACGGCGGGGACAGGAAACAAGTAGCACAGAAAGATGCTAATTTTCGAAACGTGTATGTTGGAAGCAACATTTAAAGTGCTGCAAAAATACAGATGGAATTAAAGAAAGGATCATAGCAGGGATCAGAACTGATGTCATCGTCAATAATCTCTCTAAAGTTTTGGTTTTTTGGTTTTACATCACATTAACCTCTACCTTCCAAAACAGCTCTGTGTTTATCATTACTAAGAGTGAACAGTGTGTGCTAAATAACCTACTCCATTTTGAAAAATTCAACTTCTTATTTTAAGCAAATTCAGCAATCACATCGTTGTATGAGTTCAGACACTCCTCAAACACAGCACCATTTATTTTGCAATCAGGACTAGGGATCATAGCCCTAAAAGTCCCAGGATTTATTAAAGAAAGAACATAAAATTTTCCCTTCCATTTCATAAGCGCAAAGGAAAACAATTAAAAAAAAAAATATCTATGACTGGGCAGACCACAGGATTTGTATACTTTGTACCCAGTAATCTGTTACTGACAAGGGTACTGCAGGAAGAAGAGCACTCAAACATCTACCATAATGAGCATGTGTGGTTGCTCCCTAGCTCACATTAGATAATGCCTGGCATACGCTTTGAAGCAGGATAGTATATTTCCCTACAAAAATGTTCCTCCTGTCTTTAAATAATTGCCAGTAGAAATCTGGAAAGTCTATATAAAAATGTCACTCCTTAGGCTTCACTGATACCTTCTGGTAATTAATTATTCTGTGAGTGCACTGTATAATCTTAATAAAAGGAACCTCTGAGTTCCTTTTGCTCATATTACAAACACTGCATGTTGAAAATCAGAAATCACGGAATCCCAGAAAACCGCATTCTAATAATTCAAAAATAATTCAACATCCCTGAACAGGGATGTGGTTCTATAGAGTGGAGGATGTATTTTATCCTTATTTACTATTTGTGTGCCTGCAGCATTAAGAGAACCACACAATTGTAAGTCAGGGCTACATTTTTCTAGATACTCTGTAGAGTTTGCCACCTCCCTAAAGGTTTTACATGTAGTAAGGGATAACATAAAATACAGAAGGTTTGCAGAGCACCCAGACCTACTGGATATGCAGTTCTTTACTTGCAATGGCCTTATATTCC
>VWYK01013409.1:4767-16022 GCA_013399775.1 Semnornis frantzii
AGAAGGCGAGAGAGAAGGCGGACACCCAGGATATGTGCTCCAGGCCTTCCACCACAATTACACATATGAACATTGTAGATATAAAATTATTTAAAACAAGTTAAACAAATATAACTTAGTCTACTCTATTTTCATTCTGTCCAATTACTATCCAGGAAATGCCAAAGCTTAACTTTTCTGACAGATCTTTAACACGTTATACAAATTAACAATGTATATTCTCTACGTCAGCCAAGAACAAATTTGAATTCTGTGCAAATTGATAACAAACTGTCAAGTACTGGCTGTTCTGAACAAAACTATGAATGCCAACAGTGGTTTTTTTTGACTATGCATTTTCAATTCAACTAGAAAATGAAAGAAACCTAACTTGTAGCCCCAAAAATGCGAACATTGTTGGTCTCACTTTCATATATTAGGAAAATCAATTGTATTTTCTACCACAAACAGTGACGCACAGATTTCTACCTAAAACATGTCTAACAACATGGATTTCTTCAATGACTAACTTTGAGGTACTGTAATCTTTTAATCACCGTATTTACATATGTATTTAAATACATATGTATTTAAATATGTATTTACATATTTAGATGATATATCTTAAGGTGTAAAGTGTTGAACGTATTCTATAACCACTGTATAAGGTGGTTCACAGCAGACTTACGTAAGAATATGACTTAACAGGTCAGATATTGTTCAGAGTATTTTTTCAATTATTTTTCTAATGCAATTATGATTTTATTTTGTCTATAAAGTACCAATAATCATATAGACCAAAACCTTATCAGCAGATACATTCTCCCATATGGCATGAAATCTTTGGACTATTCATACTTGCAAGCAGATTTTGAGAACAAGATGAAGCTGGTTTACCTTTCTGTCATTTTAAGAGAGCACTACTTTTTTCCTGAGAAAAGGTCTAAAAATCTTCTACAGTATTCTCTAAAATGCTATCTAGTACATTCATTGTCCCAGGTTGGGTACTATAGGGTTAACAAAAGTCCTCTAGGGACTTGAAGATTGTTATTCAATCCCACAATTCTGCTATCTCTTCATTAGCTCACAGCAAGGCCAGCTTGTTTTCTTTTCCTCTCCCTCCATCCTTGTGTTGGGCAGGAGCTGCGTTATCAGGACAGACATGTAAGGATAGGCCTGGTTTGGGGCCTCCAGAGGCTGTGCTTAGGCCTCATGGATGGCAGGGGCATGGAGGGGGGAGGATTGGAGCACTGGGGATGATAGATTTAGTTTTGGGTTGGGGGAAAATTCAGGGGGGTTCGCTTATGGACTCTGTATCTGCTTTGTAATTTCTATCTGTAACTCCAAATATAATTCTGTTTTTTTCTCCAATTCGTTTGAGAGCTTCACTCTGTCAGCTCTTTAAACCCTCGACATTCATATACTAATCTTAGTATGTGAATCATGTCTTTTGAGGAATACATAAAAATTATTATAATTTCAAAGTAGATTGCTGTGTATAATGCATTGTTTAGTTCATAAGGAAAATGTTGGATATCTACAATGAAATCACTGCAATACGGCTATGTCTCAGTCATGGTGCTTACCAAACAGTGTTAAGAGATCAATTTATTACATTGCACTTTGTATCTTAGCTTTTACAGTGAAACATAGATGCTGGCAATATTGATGGTGAATTTGTCAAGTTTTTGGAAAGTGTAGGAAATTAAAGTATATGATACAGATAATGGCATTGTTATACTGGAACCTCAAAAGTAATTATTTGTCACAAGCGTAACATTTTGTCACAAGCACTTTGCCTCTGTGTCATGTTTGTAGCAAATAGCTGATGATTCCTTTCCATTTTCTTTTTTGCTTTCCCCTAGTTTATTTATTATCTTTTTTGTTTTCCTTAGAATTCTCCAAATTTTTATTGTGATATATATTTTTCAGCTTATACACTTAAATACATAAAATCCACTGTCCATTAATAGAAGACTGTTTATCAGCAACTAAAACGTGTATGCTGTCAACACAGTTTCCAGCACAATTATAGAACCATGTAAGATGCTACGAAGAAATTCAAATCTGTTCCAGCCAAAATTATTACACTTAGGTACATAAAAAGAACTTCAAATCAGTCATTTGAGAATGGATTGCTAAATTTCAGACAATAGAATTTCCCTGTATATAAAGTATTAGAAATTAAACAGATTCTTTGAAAAGGTTGCCAAATAGTCAAAAACTGGAATCACTATATTTATCTAGCTTACAGAATCACATCACTGTGAGACAATTGCACACCTCATGGCACCATACTACACATAACACACACAGATCCAGTCAAGTGTAACCTGTGCAATACCCCACCCATAACTTTTTATGGCCTGTGAGACTCGTGTAACATTGGGACTTTGAGCTTTTTTCTGTTTCTTTTTTTCTATTTTTTCTTTTTTTTTTCCTTTTTTTTCTTTTTTTTCCCCCCACAATTCAAAGTGTTTGAAATAAGCATAAAATACGTTGTATGCTCTGTGATACTGCATGGTAGTAGATGTAGTGCTTCAGGATGTAGTTCAATTGGGTTACAGTTGGACTGAAAGATCTTAAAAGGCCTTTTCCTGTCTTAATGATTCTATTGTAGTTGGTGGAGGTGTTCCAGGATACGAAATTCATTGGTTTTTTTCATAACCTTGAAAGACTATGTAGGGTGAAAGGAACCAAATATTGTGCTGTTTTATTCATTATGCTTAATGGAGATTTTGAAACTTTTCCCGTTTTGGAGCAAGAGTTGTAAACAGGAGTTATACTATAAGTCTTGCTATCAGCTTTCCCCTTGCTAGATTTTAAAGGATAGTAATAAGCCTTGATTTTCAGAAGACATAAGTGCTTTCTATGGATCTTAAGTTCCATTCTTGAGACATTGTTACAATGAAGAGTCCAGACAATTTTCTCTATTTGGCCTTCGAAACGTTTCTAACTCTAGGTGCCTTTCTGTTGCCAGTGGTCCACAGTTTTGACTAAAACTCATGGGTCAGGCCCACCTGATAGCTGAGCCCCACACAGCTGCTCACACAACTACACCCTCCCTCCACCTTCCACCTCCCCAGTGCAATGTGAAGGAAATTAGGATTAGAATGCAAAACCTCTTGAGCTGAGATAGAAACATTTACCAGAAAGGCACAAAGAGGTAAAAGTAATTAAGGAGAATGATAATGCTAATGAAACATTATATAAAGACAGTGATAGAAAAAAAATGCAGCACTGACTACAATGACCCAGCCAGGCCCTATCCTGTCCCACCATGCTGCGCTACGTCACAGCCATTTGCTCAAAGCTAGCCCTTCCCTTACAGAGCAAGTATGACTTCAGTATGGTATTGAATACTACATGGTCTGTTTCAGCTGACTTTCTTGGCTGTGGTGCTTCCCAGCTTCTTGTAAAACAAAAAACCAAACCAAAACAATAGAAAACTATAATCCTATCCTAGCCAAACCTAGGACACTGAAATTTCAAGTTTCTTCCATGGGTATATTGACACTTAACTGTGAAATGTATCTCTACGCAGACAAGGCATCTGAAAAGTAGCTGATTTGCCCCCAAAAGGTAAATAGCTATATCCTGTTCTGGATTTATTCTTTAAGTGTTTATTTGATTTCAATCAAAATCAAACAGTAAGTTCAAGCTCAGATAACTTAGTGCTAAAACTATTTTCTCACTCTTTCACCAGTGAAATTGAGTTGAACTCTGTGAGATAAACAATTTTCACAGCTAACTGAAAGACAAATTTATTCTCTGTTTACCAGATGTGGAATATCAAAAAATAAGAAACCTTGTTATTATATTTCCAAATGCCATTTTTGGCACATAATTTGTGTGTGACACATGGTTGGTTACTCCTAGAACTTCCCTTTTCTATATTGATACCTACTCATGTATTCTCCACCAGTAATTGTACTTCTTAAAAAATACAGTATTTTAGTTCTGTCTCAGTCGAATTTCACCATGTTTCAAATCCTGCACTAAATTTTCAAGAGCATTTTGAAGTCTGAGCTTTGACAAACTGCATCTTCTTTCTGTTGGATGTCATCTGCAAATTTTAGAAGCTGCCCTCTGTTTTCTGTCATAACATCAATGCAAATCTAACATTTAGGGAGGCCCTTTTGGAGTGTAAGATGCTTCACAATTGTATACCAAACCATTGGTAACTATTCTCGGAGAATTATTTTCCAGTCACCTTGAATGTCTGTATCAACTACACTTTATGAGATGTATTACTGAACAGGGTCAATCATTCTGCTACAGTTGTGATATGTCACATCTATTCTTATAGCTCATAAGGAGAAAAATAATTCCAACCCCTTGCCATACATCACAGACAAATATATTCAATTTCCTAGTCTTTCGTGACCCCATCTATTCTCCCAAGATTTTAGAGATAGTGGAGTGATTCTAAGTGACTTCCCTTAAGTTCTTTGATATACTCCAGTGAATTATTTCATCTGGCCCTGAGGAACAAAACACAAATGTCATAGCAAGACATCCTTTAATTTGATTTTGATGTGTGCATTTTTTTCCCCTAAAATGCCAGCTTGAATCCCTATCTCCTCACTAAGATTCATATACACCTAATCTAAGAATGCAATGCAATAGTCCCATAACTTTTTGAATTTGAAGCAACTCTGCTTTTTTTGTGTGTTGTGCTGGTTTGAGGATAATTGGAATATTTTAATAGAGAAAATTATACTGTAGGTTGTGAAAGGAAACAATGGTAATGTCTACTTCATTCATAGGCTTGCTGAGATGTTTAGGAAAAAGTACTAAAAACAAAAGATAAGTCACTCTCTGGGGCACAGCGTCTCAGGCAGGCTAGCTTCTGGCTTCTCCTCTCTGGTGAGTAACCTCATCAGCCACTTTTCTTCTAACCCCCTGGCCGATCCTCAAAATTCTCCTTGCACGTAAGGCAAACAGTGGGGTAAGGNAGCACTTACAAAGTTTCTTACTGCTTTTTCTGTCTCTTACTAGTTAAAGATGTTTTGTTTTTTTTTTTTCTTTCTGATTAACCCAGAATGCATTATTGGTATGAAGCTGGGGGAAACAAATCTAAACTAACAACACATTTGCCATTTAATTTTACTTTGCAATCTGAGGTAGAAAACAAAACAAACTTATTGCTATGTCATGTTATTGAAGTCACATTCCTAGCTTAAAGAGCTGGCTTTGCTTGTTAAGGAGTAGTATTTCAGAGTATAAAGGAAATAATGGGAAAAAAAAATTCTGCTTCTCGAAGCTTAAAGAAATCAAAGGAGTTTAATCAAGATTGATTTTTCAAAATCAATGTAATTTTCCTTAATATTTAACTAATTAATTCTTGCTAGTCCATTAGAAAGTATGTACAAAACTTTGAAGATTGATATCAGTGCAGATGTTCACAGCTCACACGATCATTAGGTTCAGATTTTTTCTTATCCTTTATTTAGTCGAATGCACACAAAGCCTACTATTATTAAATGCTTCTCTTTGTTTTTTTTTTTTTTACAGGATAATGAGCTGTAATGCTGGAACATGATAATCCTGAAGTTTAGACATCTAACTTGATTAAACTAATGATGTTTGTTTAGTAATTATTGCTATATAAATTTCTACACTACATTACAAAATCCAAGCTTGCTGTAGAATTTCTATCAGAATTTTGAAATGTTTAGAGTATATTTTGGGGGTTTCCTTGTGGTGATTTGGTGCAATTTTTAAATATTCAGCATTAAATATAAGTAAGTGTTAAATTGTGAAATAAATTCTGAGTAAAAAGAGAAAACATATTTAGCTTAGTACATTTGCAAAATAATCTTATTGTATTCTGCTGAAACGGTCCAATCTTTTATAAAAACAATTGAAAAATATTTGAAAGAAAAAACAAAGTGACAGACATCTGGAATTATTTAGGGCATTCTTTAAATCCCAGTAGAGAAATGTTATAAAGATTTCTCTGAAACTCAAATGCAAACAAAATGTTAATAGCACAACAAATAAACTTTCCCTCTGAAGCACTCTGAATATGACTGTGGTTAATTCACAGTAACAATGTGCAATGCTTAATAAGGACAGAATGTCAGTAAGTATCTCTTACTTCGAGATTCTCAACTGAGATTGACTGAGTGAATCTGAGTGTGTAATTAAATGTATTCAGGCAAAGAAACATGGAATTTCTCTATCTATGTACAGTGGTTGAAAGTCAGCAGGAGAACACCATTGATTAAGGTCATTCTTTAGTGCACAGAAATGCCAGCAATTCCAACTGCAGGAACTTTTCATTTCTAAGTAATTTGTAGAGGAATATAGACCAGAGAATAGCAAAGATAATGAACTGTGAAGGGGAGGAATCAAAGGAAACTCAATTATACAAATTTAAGAACTAAATTATTTGTCAAGGAGTTCAAATCAGAGAAGGTAGACCATTGTCAGGGGAGTTAGTGAGACGAGAATAAGCCCCATCATTACTGACTTTTAAAAGGGAGAAAAGAAAACAGTGGGAATTAAAACAAAGATTTACTTTCTAAAAACATTCCCTTTTTATTTAGGTTAAAAGTGCTAAAAGAATTGCAGTTTTCTTTTGCAATTTGTTGTATGCAATATTCTTTCTTTGTGCTGCTCAAATGCTTGCCATTGTTCATGTTGTTGAAGAACTTTCCAGTTCGTAACTTTTAAAGTATAATCATGCCAGGTTTCCCACATCTGGACCAGTTCCCTCAGTATTTGTGTCTTTTGTTTGTATCTAATTCAACAATATATTAGATTTCATACTAAAATAGTGAAAAAGGGGTAAAAAAATTTCTTAAATATATCTCAATAGACTTCATATTTACATTGACTGGAACAGAATGATAGAATTGTTTCAGTTCGAAAAGACCTCCACAATTACCAGGATTCTCAGAAGAATCCCTGCTCTGGGGACTCGGTCAGCCCTAGGTGGGAGCTCAGACAAGCCCCATGGGGCCCTTCTGGCTCCTTCTACCGGCAGTCCCTCACCATGTACACAGGTTTCCTAAGGGCTTAAAGCCCTTGAGTAATTAATCAGGAGATTCTGCTTCTTAGCAAGGATCCAGCCGGGATTGTTCTTTCCTGTGTGTAGGAATTTGCACTTTTGCTTATTGAACTTCACGAGGTGGGCCTATTTCTCCAGTTATCAGTTATTTCTCTCAATGGCAGCACAATCCCCTGGCACATAGAATCATCACAGAATCACAGAATTAACCAGGTTGGAAGAGACCTCCAAGATCATCCATCAGTCACTCTTCCCAGTTTTGGGTCACGTGTAAGTTTTTTGGGGATATACACTACCCCATTATCCAGATCTGAATGAATATGAAGATATTAAACATGGCTGGACTCAGAGATGAGCCTCTGGGTAAACCGTTAGTCACAGACTTACAAGTAGACTTCTTTCCAGTGCTCACCACTCTCTCTGCCCAGCCTTTCAGACAGCCTTTCCAAAACACCTCCCTGTCTTCTCATCAAGAAAACCCCAGCATTAGTTCCCTCCCTTTCTGTTAAACTTTCACTGCGAATTCCAAAGACTTTGTTTCAGTAAGGTCTTTTGACAGCAGTCCAGCTAAATCTATCCTACTGATGTATTTGCAAAACCAAGTGTAGTACAGCTTCAGGAGAGAATCATAATCATGGCAAAGAATTAATTTTTTTTTTCTGTTTATTGAGAAGAACAATGATATTTGAAAATATTGAAATACAAGATTGTGCTTTATCATATTTGTTTGATCTTCTGCTTGTGGGCATGATGAGGTTTTGCATGTAATTCAATCATATCCAAGTACAGCCTGCTAGTAATTCCCAATATAAGCCACTTGTATTCAGCAGCTGGGTTTTTTTTGTTTTTGTTTTTGTTTTTGTTTTTTTCTCTCAGACTAGGCTGTAGCATGGAGTGATGTGTTTCTCCTCACAACAAGGATTATTAGCTCAGGAAATATGCTTCACTAGTTACAGACATACTTCTGTTGTTGCTGTTTAGAACTAGCTTGTATCTAGTAGGGTACAGTGACTTACAGTGTTTTTTTTCTCAGGATCACAGGATGTTAGGAGTTGGAAGGGACCCAAAGAGATCATCGAGTCCAACCCTCCTGGTAGAGCAGGACCATACTATCTATATCAGGTCACAGAGGAATGCATCGAGATGGGCCTGGGAAGTCTCCAGAGGAGACTCNCAGTCTTCTCTTCTCCAGACTAAAAAGCCCCAGGTCCCTCAGCCTCTCCTTATAAGGCATGTGTTCCAGTCCCCTGATCATCCTCGAAGCCCTCTCTTGGGCTCTCTTGAGCAGATCCCTGTCCCTCTTAAACATCTACCTTTCAAAGGGGTGTGAGCTTCAGTCTTTTATGGAATAGCTGCAAACCATCAATTTAATGTGGTCAAAATTTTCAATAGAAGTGAGAAAATGTGAATGGCATAACAAAAATCATTTATATATTGTGTATATTTTTGATTAATCATATATTTTAAAAAGAGGAATTAACAAGGCTTAGATTATTATCATAAAAATGGGGAAGCAATATTGAATTTCATCCATAGATTTGAGGACTTCTCATTATGTTTTATACCATACTAAATACACGAGAGTGTATGATTCAATGCACTACCATAATCTCAAAATCAGTTTTGTGCCTCTTATTTAGAAGTAACCTTCACAGAGAAATGCAAAGATTATAGAATTAAGGAATATAAGTGACACTTATGTATTACGAAAACTTAGCATATTCAAATAAATAGAAATAAATCTTGAAAAGTGACAGGAAATTTCAAAGGATATTATAAGTTCTAAAAGTTGTGAATTTTTTTTAACAAAAAAGGGTTTTTTTCCATTTTCAGTTAAAATATTTTATTTTGGTTACAGAAGTTTCATCAAATAAAAAGTTGAGTTTTGAAATTAACTTCTCTGCCATAAACATCTACAATGAGTTAACATGGAGCCTGTCTGTTGCAGACCAAGAAAATCAGAAAACTCTTTTCAGTGGAAGATAAGGCTGAAACTCTGCATCAATTAATTCAAAAAGCAGAAAATTGAGTGTCTCTTTCAGAAGAGGAGAGGTGCAGTACCAAAGAATGCTAAGACTGGTGTTTGTGCTTGCCTGCGGTTACAGACAGCAGGAGAGTTCTCTCTGCTGAGGTAATGAATAATTAAAACATGCTTAGAACCCGGCATATAGAGTGGCAGAATGTAATCAGACTAACTGTGGGAGACAACAAAAACTGCATCCTGTTTGCTGTTAATGTGGAGGCATGAGTAATGGCTGGCTCTAAAACAGAATCACACAGAATCACAGAATATGTCTGGTTTGAAGAGACCTGAAAGATCATTCAGTCCAACCATCAATCCATCACTGAAGCATCAACACTAAACTGTGCCCCTAAGCACCAGGTCTACATGTTGCTTAAACACCTCCAGGGATGGTGACTCCACCACTGTCCTGGGAAAACTGTTCAAATGTTTAGTATCCCTTTCAGTGAAGAAATGTTTTCTAACATCCAGCCTAAACGTCCCCTGGTGCAGCTTGTAGCCACCTCCTCTAGTCCTGTTGCTTGACACCAAGCAAAAGAGGTTGTCTGCCTCCTCGCTCCATCCTCTCTTCAGGTCATTGTAGAGAGCGATGAGGTCGACCCTCAGCCTGCTCTTCTGCAGACTGAACAAGCCCAGCTCCCTCAGACGTTCCTTGTAAGCCATGTGTTCCAGGCCTTCACAAGCCTCACTGCCCTTCTCTGGACTAGCTCCTGAGAACAGTACAAGGGAGCTGAGGGCACCAAAAGTTCAGTATTTTATTTTCTGACTGTTATTACAACAGGTAAAGTTATGTAGGTAGAGTGAGACTGTGGGAGTTAAAAAGTTGTTTCCTTTTTGTCATCACAGTGATTCGGAATAACTGATATGTCTCAAGATAAAGAGATAGAACAGATTGTATCTTGCTGTTTCTTTCAGCCCCCTTTTTATTATAATCTTGTCATTTGAGATATTCTCAGAGAGAATTAAAAACATATGATGAGATTATTTTTTCTATGTTTATATCTATTTTGATGCAAGTGGAATATTAAATCCTGATTAAACATGTTTATATATTTTTTCAGTTAACCCATAAGGAATTATAATTATTAAGGGGAATCTATAGGCAGACATTAGCTAAGTGCCTGTAGTTGGCTTTATCATCTAATGAACCAGCAACATAGTGTACCACAGAGTATAAATCTAGCAATATTCAGCTAACAGTACATAAAGCACACTTAAGGAAGACAATGAACTACCATTTAGTTTTGTTAGGTATTAAATAAGAGAAGTATAAAATTATATTAAACAGAATATTTGGGTATATAACAGGATATCTAAGTGCTTCCAGGAACCCTTTAAAATTCAGTGCTGTTAAAACTGAGTGTGGTTTGTGTATATATTCTAGAGAATTTCTTTTTCTCAGTTCTCTGACTGCAAAGTGGTCAGATCATGATTGAAATGATGGACTTGAAAGCCAAGAGAGATTATAATAATCATTTAACTTGTACTCATTCCATATACTTGCATTACTTAAAGAATAATAGCTCCCCGACATTAATATAGGCATCAAGGATTTTCACAACATAAAGTTTTAATTTTACAAGTATGGGTGTTGTCCAGTAATTTCCAGGTGGAAACAAATTTACAGTGTTTATTAATAAAAAGACCAGAAAGAGCCTCAATAGCATGGAAATGGATGCCAATAAAGAAATGTGAGCTTCAGAGAAACAATTCCTAGCAAATTCAGCTGTCTGACATACTGAAACTGCCTCAGTAATGTCCTTCCAGTATTTGGCCTTACAGCTTATTCTTTCCCAGTATAAAACGAGAGGATATTTTGCCCATTCCAGTGCACTGGAAAATTACATTTATGAGACTTTTCAAAGAAACTGTAAAAATTAGAAGTTCTTTCCACAATACAAATTTATGTGATAGGCATTACTGCACATAGAACTACAGAATGGTATGGCTTGGAAGGGACCTCTGGAGATCACCTTGTCCAACAACCCTGCTAACATAGCTATCCCTAGATCAGCTTACATCAGAACATGTTCAAGCAGGTTTTGAAAGTCTCCAGAGAACTGGACTTCACAACCTCTCTGGACAGCCTGTTTTAATGCTCTGAAACCCTCAAGGGAAAGAAAAAAAAAAAAATCCACAACTTCAAGTGAAACCTCCTGTGTTTTTGTTTGTACCCATTGTGCTTTGTCCTACCACTGGCCCCAGTGGAGAAAGCCAAGCCCCATCCTCATGACC
>VWYK01013412.1:2431-12621 GCA_013399775.1 Semnornis frantzii
TCCTAAACCTACCCAGCTGCAACTTGAGGCCATTCCCTTTATTGCCACTTCACTTGCAGCTATCCCTTGTTCATCTGTGACCTGATAAGAAGCCAGGAAAAGCAGCAGCCTTCTGGGGTGAAATTTTGAACAAGTGGCATCTGACGCAAGCTGAGGAAAGCCTTCCCTGCTTCCCTTTGCAGTTTTTCAGTTGTTCCCTTTTTATGTTTTTTTGGTCCTTCTTCTTCTCTCTCTCTCTGCCCTTCTGGAAAAGTCCAGATTGAAAAGTCTAACTTGAAATGTAGAATCAAATAGTATCTCCATCCTCTTTCTTCCTCTCCCTCCCAAGTTTATTCCAGATAGATAATGCCTTCATTTCTCCAAGTATTCCTGATGCAGCCATCATCAAAACAGTAACTGTCATCCTGAAACTTGGCTGTGCGGTTTCTAGTATTTGGGGCAATGATTATGTGTTTCATCCCAGATCACTCTAATCTTGCCAAGCAGATGGGCCCAACAGTTTGCCTGCAGCAGTTGGAAGAGCATGCTGTGAGCTGTGTCCCCTTTACCACCTCCTGCATGCCCACAGTTTAAATGATTGGCGTAACTGGCACAGACCCAGCACTTCCTGACAGTCATCATTTTATGAAGTCACTTTCCTTTTTCTTCTGAGAACAAATTCTTTAGTTCACCTAAGAAGGAATTCTGGTTATAAATCCAAAACACACAGTGTATACAAACTGTGAGTTACAGCCCAAACAGGAACCTATTTCCACTTATTAGAGGTTAAACTGGTCAGTAGTTCACACAGATACAACAGAGATCAGTAGCACAGTGATGGTAGAAGCACACTAGCAAATAACCCTTCGTGTAGAAGACTACTGTAGACACTACGGATAAGCTCCAGAGCATGCACAGGCACAAGAATGAAGGACAACAAGGAGTTTGCAAATCTCAGCTATTATATGATGAAAAGCAAAATAAAGACACTGCCAACTGCAACCATAACTCTGATTTGATACCCGATAGAAGATGAAGCATGTTCTCTGTCATACAGTTCAAAAGTTCAGCTGCTGCCAATTTCTACCTGATGCACAGAGAAGGGAAGGCTTCCCCTCTCCTTCCTCCATCTCTCTCCCTCACATATTATACAGCACAGTGTCTCAACTAACACAGGAAAGAGCACGCTGGCAAGACAGTCCTCCCACTTCCACAGAGGCAGGAAAAAAAATCATCTGTGCTGGCAGAAAAAGGATGAGACAAGCCTCTGCAGAAGTCAGATCTTCACAGTTGGCATCAATGAGCACATTTCATTTCCAACCCAAGTCTGCTAAAATAATGCAAGAGAATCCTCCTCCTTTCTCTACCATACTTAGGCAGGAGCGAAGAAAAAAATCTAAGCAATCTGCTGTAAACCAACCAAGGTACACTAAAATTCAGATATACCAGAAAAAATAACTTCATGGTAGGAACTGGAAAGAATATAAAGACAATATGTTTTAAAAAAAAGGTTTTATTTTGTGAGATTCTGTTAAAACTACAACTTGTGGTAGCTGAATACCAACAGTTCTGCTGGAGACTTTTGGCTGAGACACACTGCTCTGCCTGTTTAGGCTCCCACATTTCAAGCATTACTAGTGAAATTATCTTTGGCATGGTAATTTCAAACTAAGTAAAACCAGATGAGCAATAATTGATTCCCCAAGGCATGCTGTCTCCTTTTGCTTCAAGAGCTCAACATGCTCTGTTGCCTGAAAGTGGAATCAACCACATCTCTGTTCTTTCAGCAAAATACAGTGTTGCAAGGGCAAAAGCCTACATGAGGAGGCAAACCATGCACATTAAACAAAGCAGGCTAGCTGTACAGGTTAGGACTTCTAGTCCATGTTATACAACATGAAGTAACCTCTCAGTCTTCACTGTGTGGACTGTCCTCTGTGCCCAACAAGCATATGTACCTCATGGATGCAGAACACCCATACTCATGCCTTATCTATTTCAGACACTAGGATCTAGTGCAGTCTACACAAGCATGCTCTAGTATCATACAAGAGTTATCACTGGAAGGAACCTGTGGAGATCACCTAATCCATATACCTGCTCAAAGAAGGGAAAATACAGACAGCTGGTCAGAGACTGTTGCCCTTCATAAACCTAGGCTAAATACTTCCAGTCTCCACCTTATCCATTCTATGATTGAGAATAGTTTCTAAGGCTATCCGCTTACTCACTTTACCAGGGATTGAGGTGAGGTTGACCAGCCTGCAATTCTCTGCATGCTCCTTGCCCTTCTTGAAAACAGGAGTGACATCTGTTCTCTTCCACTCCTCAGGAAGCCACCCTTACTGACCTCAGAAGAATGGAGTTAACTTTTAGGCTGAATAGGCTTATAATGAACTGAAGGTAGGGTAACAAGAATGGAAGGCCCTTAGAAACAAACCACAGCAACTAAGAACAGTATCTAAAGACAGTAACACTCTGTCAGCTATTGTAGATAGTGCGTTGTTATGGCATCTTTATGTAAACCAGAGAGATCTGGACAAAGATCAAAACATTGATTTTCAGACTAGAACACACCTCTAGGAGAATTTATGTTTAAATGTAAGGCCACTTTAGTAGAAGAAATTTGATAATAGTATAATGAATTCGGCAGTTGAAGGAGCATGCATATAAATATTTGTGTGATGTAAAATCATACATCCAATTGTGTTTAATTTGTTGTTCCTACTCTATGTAAGCTGCTGCTGTTGTTTGAGCTAACAGTGTGCTGGATTTGTGGAACTGCCACCTAGCATCCACCATTGTGCAAACATGAAACACCTCAGATGTGAGTGTGTGCTGGTGTGTTGCACAGAGTGAACAAACCTGCTTTGAGGATAATATCACGTCAGTGATCTGTCAAAGATAAGGAGAACAGCCTCACAAAGGCATCAGTCAGCTCCCTCCAGCACTTTTGGGTGCATCCTGTCAAGTCCTCTGAACTTCTTTATACCCATTTTGTTTTTATGTTACTAACCTGACCTCCTCCACAAGGAAATGTTCTTATTCTTGAGTTTCCCAGACATCTCAGAGACCTGGGATTCCTGAAGGCAAGTCTTAAGAGCCAAGAAAAGATGAGACTGTGTGTCTTGGCCTTTTCCACATACTTTGCTACTAGGTTTCCTGCCTGCATTCAGCATATTTTCTTTACTCCTAAAATCCCTGTATAAGCTTTTGGCTTTCATGAGTTTCAACTCCAGATAGGCTATGGCTTTCTTAACCCAATTCCCACACACTTTAAGACAGTGTCACCTGGCCCTGCTTCCATCTTTCATACACTTCTATGCTTGAGTTTAGTCAGAAGCTTCTCGTTCATTGATGCAGGCTCCCAGCTGTTTTGTTTCCTTGTGAGAGAATGGAGCATTCTTGAGATTGCAGTAACTGCTTACCTAGATATGATTAGAGAAGGTGCCTGCATGTCAGAGATTGCAGATCATCCTCAAATTTGTAGGGGAGAAATGCCTCAGATACTCTGGATTTGTTCTAGACCTATTTTCTTCTGTCTCTTCTTGCCTAGTTTTAAAGAGCAAAGGGATTAAATGCTTATCCAAAAAGAAAAAAAAAGTGAGAGAACATAATGTTCCTGTAACACTCTTCTGACTCCAGAAGCCTAAAATACAAGTGAATTAAAAAGAAAACAAAGAAAAAAGAAAAAGAAGTATCAAATATAACAGGCTTTGATACTGCATTTCTTCTGACAAACCCACTCAGACAACAATGTATTTTAAGTGGATTGGGAAGAGCAAAGGGCTGGAAAGAGAATTCCTGTCTCTGAACGAAAAGGTGCCTGTCTAGACAGCTGGAGCTGTGCCTGCAAAAGCAATTAAAGCTGTCCACTTTGGAAACAGATTCAGATTTCAGGCTCTGCAGTTTACAAGTAACAGTCCGACACGTAAGAAATCTTTTCATAATCTCTACAATTCACCATTTAAATCACTCCTTAATGGAAACTGAATCTAATTTTGCCATAGAAAGGGAATGATGCACAGATGTCTCCCCAGTTGTAATCAACTTTCAACAGAGCACATTAAGCAGACCAAGAGTTCTCACACAGAATAAATCATCATCTTTGTTTCATGCTGACTGAGCTCTTAAGAAAAGATTTTCTTACAGGAAGAAAACCAAACAGAACTGAAATCAAGTACCCCACAAGAATTTCAGGCTATGGTATAAACAAACTCAGTCTGGTCCTGCAGAACATGGGCTCATTAGCAGCTGGGACATGAGATGCGCAGCTATCATGCATCTTTGGGTGTAGCTTCTTCCAAACCAAGTCCAAGTTCTGACAGGATCATGATGGGAAGCAAAGCAAGCGAAAGCACAACATCTGGGATGCTCAGCAGTCACTTCATAAGTGCATCCCAGTCTGATCTACAACTTCCACTGCAGGCCTACCTTTGGAAGCCTCTAAAAGTTCCTTTGATCCACAACCCAAGCCACTCTCCATCATCTGTCGGTGGTCCTGGTTAAGCAGTCCTGGTTACCAGGGGAGGTGCCAGGCAATTGGAGGCTTGCCAATGTGACACCCACCTACAAAAAGTGCCAAAAGGAGGATCCAGAAAATTCAAGACCCATCTTCCTGACCTCAGAACCAGGGAAGATTATGGAGTGGTGGTTTTGCAGAGACACAAGCAGGATGTCTTGCAGGTGTGCAGAGAGCACAATGTCGGTGGCACTTCTTGCCATGTTCGTGAGGCACTTGATGTCTTCCAATGTAAACTTCAGGCACTTAGGTTTCCAGGTATTTCAAGCCCAAACATCAGGACTAAGCTGATCTGAAGCACAAGGTGGAGCAGAACACGTCCAAGCTGAGAGCAGTGAGGCCAAGCATGTTGTCTGACCAGAGCAGAACACAGAGCAGAACACACACTGAGGCAGAGGCAGCACAACTGCTTGCAACTTAGCTCCATTTATATTATTTGCCCAAGTGTAATGGCTCCTTTGGCCACAGAGATTCACCAATCAGAATGGCATTTGCAAAACTGATTGTATTGCGTGAAACCAGGCTTGCTTACCCTTATTTGGGCAAGACACTAACAAGTACCTAAACACCTGTGGGTACCTGTTTATCACTTTGGGAGGGGACATAATAGCCCAAGCCTTTGTTTTCCTCCTGCCCTTGCTTCCCCCATCAGCAGAAGGGTGGGGCAAGCCAGGACACGTTTTAGGCCTATCAGCCTTCCACAAGTGTTTCATCATGGCAAGTGCAAGGTTAACAGTGGGATCCGGGCAGCCAGTGTGGGTTCTTGAAAGGCAGCTCCTGCTTGTACCAAGCTTATCTCCTATGACGAGATGAGCTGCCTAGTGGCTGATGGAAAGTCTGTGGACTTTGTCTTCCTGGACTTTAGCAAAGCCTTTGACGCTGTCTCCCACAGCATTCTCCTCAAGAACCTTGTGGCCCATGGCACAGACAGGCGGATTCTTTGCTGGATAGCCAGGCCTGAAGACTTGCGGTAAACAGAGGTAAATCCAGCTGTCAGCCAGTTACCAGTGGTGTTCCCCAGGGCTTGGTGTTGGGGCCAGCTGTGTTTCATATCTTTATCAATGATTTGGATGAGAGGATCAAGGGCACCATCAGCAAGTTTGCAGATGACACTAAATTCAGTGGAAATGTTGATCTGCTCCAGGGTAGGAAGGCTCTGCAGAGAGATCTGGATAGGTTAAATCCATGGGCTAAGGTCAATGGAATGAGGTTTAACAAGACCAATTTCTGGGTCCTGCACTTTGGTCACAATCCCAAGCAATGCTACAGGCTTGGGAAAGAGTGGCTGGAAAGTTGCATGGGGGAAAAGGATATGGAGGTGCTGGTGGACAGCTGAACGTGAACAAGCAGTGTGCCCAAGCATTGCAGTCTGCACCAAAACCATTGTGTCCAGCAGTAGGAAGTGATTGTGCTCCTGTACTTGGCCCTGGCGAGGCCATAATAAGGTCTTCCTGGAGCCANCACTTTGGTCACAATCCCAAGCAATGCTACAGGCTTGGGAAAGAGTGGCTGGAAAGTTGCATGGGGGAAAAGGATATGGAGGTGCTGGTGGACAGCTGAACGTGAACAAGCAGTGTGCCCAAGCATTGCAGTCTGCACCAAAACCATTGTGTCCAGCAGTAGGAAGTGATTGTGCTCCTGTACTTGGCCCTGGCGAGGCCATAATAAGGTCTTCCTGGAGCCATGTAGAAGAGAACTATCATGCCTAAACAAAACAACACAGAAGTGAACTAAATGCATTCCCTGGGCGGGGGTGGGTTAAAAAAAAAACAAACCACCAGTCTGTTGTTATGTAAGAAAACATTTTAGGCCTTTATTTACAAAAGCTTTAAAAACAAATACCCCCTCTTATGCAAATTATTTGTCGTTTAAAAAGGACCACCCAGTTACATCATCATAACCCAATGAAGGGGAAAAAAGTGTCTGACTTGTTGATTTAAAGTACAAGGTAAAACAGAGTCATTTGGCAAACATCTGGAGATTCTTCTGCTATGGATTCCCTTGTGGAACAGGCGTACACACACACATGCGCATGGGCACGCTCACAATGTCGCACGTTCCATCATTTCAGGTTAGTATTTAGCTATTCAATACCAAAAATCCTTTCTGCACAACTGCTCTTCTGTACGCGTGCTATGCAGAGTTCAGAACATACTTCAGGGTCCTTTAGAACAATATATATAAAATATATTGCTAAGATATACTCAAAAAATAAACTAGCATTACACTCCTCAGGTAACTTTATTAGCTATAAGTTATATTTTGTTGTTTTACAACAAATATCTGTAACATCTGTCTGTGTAGCAACTACCAAAAAAAGCATGATTTAATTGTCCTTCTAATTCAATTAAATAGTTTTTTTTTTTTCTTCAGATCTTTGGGTTTTGTATCTTCAACTAAACTGACTTGCAAAAAAATCATCAAATCAAGTACATAATAAATATGACTTCATAAAAAGATCTGAGGTGTACATTACTAGAATAAAAGCAAGGAAGTTAATCAAGGGAAGTATTCCATTACAAAACTCCTCCTATTCTAATAGCCTTCAGCTCTTAGCTTAATGGCAAAAATGCTGACGTCATAGCTGTTCTTTTCCTGAAGGGTGTAAAGCTGTTTTTTCAAGCTTCTTTCCCTCCTCATGTTTTAAAGCAGCAGGTCAACCAGCAGTTGACACGTGCAGGACGTGTTTGAAGATGACTGAACACCAGCAAAATAACAGCAGTTACTATGATTTCAGTAGTTTGCTTTGCTGGAACAAACAGGTTATGCAGCAAAGTAAGTCACGTTCCGTGGGCTGAGATACCAAGGAAGTGCAGCATGAAGCTGCTGAACTTGGCAGATGATTGTTTTCTAGCTGAGGGTAAAAGAAAAACACAAAACAAAACTTCAAAAAGACAGAGGAATCTGAGTCAGAGTCACTCTCTAAAGTGCAAATTTGATGGTCCACAATCTTGAATAGCTAAAACGCCTGCATACTGAAAGGATCAGACATGAATGGGGAAGTTAGTTACCATCAGTGCCAGTTGATTTAGAGGAGAGTGGGGAAGAGACAAAACGACCTTGTATGATCAATATAGGTAAGTTTACCAGACTATTCATTATGATTTATCTATCCCCTTCACTCTGCCACACTGACCCCTATACATGCTTTACAAATGAGGCAACAATGTAACCCAGAAAAATTTACATATCAGTATTAAGATCAAAATCTGTGATAGGAACAGTCAAGTTTATTACATAGAAAGGCAGAAAAGAAAGTGTGCTGAGAAAGAGGGAAAAAAGCCTTATTGTCCAAGGGGTTCAACCAGAGATAAAACCTATATACAAGCACGTGGAGGTCAAAAAAGATGGCCTTTCTCTTTGTGTCATGACTGTTTGTTGGCTTCTTCTTCATATGCATTTCCTGTGCCATTTTGTACATAAGATGACCCTGAACCAAGGCCATATAAGTGGCCACAGTATTTGGCATCATCAATGTGATCTTCAAAGAACATCTGAAGAGTTAAAAGAGAGACAAAGATTATTGTCAAAGAACAGGCTCAGTTGAAATGGAACTACAGAAAGGCTTTAAAATATTGCTTTGTTTTTAGCCTATCAAACCCCAAAGAGCAAGAGATGATATAATTAACACAATCTCGACACATTAGCAAAGTGTGCTGTATGTGATTCTTTACAGTTAACCTGTCAAGGAATACAATGAGGTCTCCCTGTGCACCTTTCTGGTGAAGTGGTCAAATGGAATGTTTTGATAATTTTGTATTTTCACTTCTCTCCTACTGCAACAGAGATATTTCTCTAACTGATTTCTGTGGAGTTTCTCACAACTGGTAACTGCTTAGCATCCATTCTCTACCTATTCCTTCCTCAGGGGCAGGGGATGTCCTGATACTCTGCCTTAAAATAGAGGTATGTCCTGATTTGTATTATAAAGATTTGGGGGTGGGGAGAATATTTGAACACAAAGTCTGTTTAGAGAAACACAAAAAGATGCATTTCCAGCTAGCTCATCTGAGACTGGGACTTCACTTAATGAGGAATAGTAAAACTGAAGTGAATTTTGTACTAAGACTGCATTTACGCCTTACAAGTCTTAACTGCAAAAAGAATACTGTGAAACTCCATCATATTCTAATATTCTATCTTTTAGACTTGCAAGCAAATCAACCCACAAAAGTAAAGCCATGCACAAAAATATTTCACTCTAAAACCTTCACAGCAACTCCGGACATGCTGATGGTTGACATTCCGAGTCATCACCACCACTAGAAACCTAAACCAGCCAGAATCATGCGAGAGCAGGGCAGATGCAACAATCTAAATGCAGAAGACTACGAAAACCTAGGCAAGACGAAAACTTCTCCCTTCTGGCTTTGCTCTTAGGAGGGCAGTCTGGATAGAAAGTTCCGTACTGCAGGAACTGGGGACCTCAACTCAAAGTTCTAAAGTTGCCAGCAGTGCTTAAAGAAACAAAGAGGTTCAAGGAAACCCCCAAAACAGCAGTTCTGTTGTAGTATCGTTTCTGGAAGTATTTCTGGTGGGAAGGAAGAGATCAGTAAATGTTTTTGGCTGGCACTTCAAATTTCAGCAAGCAAGTTTTGCAAGTCCCTCACAGCAATTAATAATAAAATTTTGTACCTCTAAAAGCACTGTAAAATGAAGTTTTTTTTCCATTCATAAATGCATTTGTTTAACAATGAGCTCTACTGAAAAGGCTTTAAAAAACACATTAAATGTATTTCTCTCTGCTGACTTTTGTGTCCTTATTTAGAAGTGCTCTATTTGCAAGGAATCTCTGAAAATATTGGGGAAAAAAAAAGTAGCTACCATAATCAGTCTGTCTTTGTTGACTTAAGCAAGTGTTTTTCCTATAAAAAAAGACTTCTGTTTCTCTCACTAGGAAATTTTGGTAAACAGAATCATGATGCTAACCTGCCACATAACACAAACTGCACATCGCTGGTTTGAAATGCTTCCTCCAGAAAACTAACTTGAAAAGCAGCATCTTAGGCATGACCACTATATACTTCCCCTTTATCTCCCTTGGATTTTGTTTCAGATTCAAGAGTGAAAGATTAACAATACCAGGCAGACAGCAGCTTGCTGCACGCGGCTGGCATCATGCCACAAACACAATCCTCTCTATTGCATCTGTAGCCCATGACCTGCTTGACAAGGGCTAACAGTTCCAGCAGAAGCAGAACTGTTACGATCAGCCAACCAGCTTAAAGCATTTCTTTTTCACGTGCTGTCTCACCACTATTTGTCAGAATCTTGTGCTTATTTTCCCCTTTAGACCTCAACATACAACACTAAGCTTTACGGAAAGATGAGGTTTGCTATTGCCAGCCCTTCTGGCATGATAAATGACACCAAACTGCTGGCAGCATGCCATCTTCAGACACACTGGCAGCCACTTCCCAGAAAAGGCCTGTTCAGCATTTGTTCTGCTAATGCAAAATATGCTATGCAGACTGTTGTATGCAGACAAGCAGCAAGCAAATGTGAAGCCAGTTAAGACCCAATTTCCTCAATGCAAACCTTGAATTAATTGACCAATGTATAACCTTTCAGAATATGAGTTAATCTGTGCTTTACCCAATGGTAAGGAACAAAAGCATTGACATTCTTCATAGAGCCTGAAAGTTATTACTACTTAAGAAGGACACTGGACTGTTGGAGTGAGTCCAGA
>VWYK01013414.1:0-35369 GCA_013399775.1 Semnornis frantzii
AAACTATACCTCTTTACTAGAGGTATACTTGCATACTTCTGCCAAGTATGCAAAAGTTTGCCAAGAACTTTTGTGACATCATAAAATCATAAACAGAGTAGAAATGAGTTACGTCCTATACATTCTGAACTTAATGGCAAAAATTCTAAAATTATTACACAAGATGACTGTAAACTACTTAAATAAAAACTCATTCAAGAGGCTGATGTCCATTTGGAACAGTTCAGAAGATTACTGATAAACAGGCTGTAACAATTTCCATCCAAGCTCCCTGAAAATATGACAGCCTTTAGAACCATTGAAGAATAAAGCGTATCATGTGCTGATTACAAAATCTCACTGCTTTAGTACTTATAATCGGGACTGCCTTTTTCTCTAAAGCTGCCAGCAACCTACCAAGAACTGTAACACTTCCCCAATGTCTTTGTCTTATCAGAGCAGCTTTGTATCACTTAGTCATTCAATGACAGCTCTGACTGCTGAAGAGTATGTGGTACAAACTGCTCACAGAAACAAAAGCGTTGGAATAATAGGGAATTGGGTATTAATAACTCACTAGAACTCTTAAATGACAAAATCAGTTAGCTTACGCTTAAAACACTAATCTTCAAAAACACTTTCTTTTGTAATCTAAAATAGCACTGAAGCTTTTTTTTTGTCACAGAACTTTCTAATGCCACCTTTTGTTAATCTGGATAGGATCTCAACAACTGCCTCTTTTCCAGAATTACTGTGCAACTTCATTTTAGTATTAACTCTCAAATTCCCACTTGCNNGCAGGAGTTTCCACTCTGACACCAAAAGGAAGTGCACACATGCTTTACCTAGGTAATACATGGATATTAAAGGAAAAAAACCCACTTCGTTTCTCATTTAAAGGGTAAGTTATAATTTTGACAATAACTTACAGGACTCGAAAGCAGAGGCAATCCAGTTCTGGGATGAAAAGCCTTAGTTGAAGTTCCATCCAAGGATCGAAAATTATGTTTCCGCCATACATTTGTGTGTTTTAGAGGGGGTGCTTTCTGTCAGCAAAACAAATTTCCTTGAGAGATCAGTGGGATATAATGGCCTATCATGATCATGCTTTGCTCCTTGTAAAGGAGAAGACTTCTAAACCAGGTGGATCTGGTTCACTAGCATACCATGAAATTTTCAGTATAAATTCCACTTGACTCAATCTGCATTCACACAGACTGCTTGTTCAAGATCTTATACCATATTCAGACACTGCTGTATTTATAAACAGACAGGATGCCCAACTGCCTATGGAAACTGTTCATGATGTTATCATCATGAGCAGAACAAGACAATGTTCTTTTCAGTGTTAAACTTAGAACAAAGAGGGTATGGGGGAGGCATCACCAGCCAGGAAGTCACTTTGGACCAGAAGGTCAATAGTAATGTGCTGCTTCCTAAACCAAATCCCTTTTCATATTGGTCCTTAGGAGACGTAAGGTACAAACTACCTGACTAAGAACAGCTATAAGAACTGGCCTTTTCCTCTATGTATTTACCTGTATATCTGGGTTCTTCAACCGTTCACATTTAACTATGCCATCTTCTGGAAGTTTCTTCTGAGAAGTGCTTTGGAATTCAAGGCCTATTGGGTCTTCATTCTCATCATGTGCAGTTTTTGTTTTATCTTGTTTGATTTTGTTTTTGAAACTGTCATGGTCTTTATTTAAATAATTTTCAATACTAACAAGCTGAGTATTTTGCTCATAAATATTTGGGGGTTTTGAGTCTTTATCCAAACACTTGAGCTCATTTTTGTGCAAAGAATCAGATATCTGCATCACAGTTGCTTTTTTTGTACCTTCAAGTATTCTGCATTTATCTGTCTGTATCTTGTTAAAACTGTCCGTATTGTTGTTCTCACTAACCATCGCTCTTTCTTTAAGTTTATTTGTGCAAATCTGTTCATCAATGCTGCTGAAATTTGAATACTGTTTATTGATTATCTGGTCTTTTTGTGCATAACCAGAATGTATTGTTTCCAATTTATCTGGCAATTCATATTTGTTTTCTTTAGTACATGACGATGATGATGATTTGTGAATGTTATTAAATACGTGGGAAGTTTTATTTGAAGTCTGATGAAATGCATTTTGGACAACTTCACTGGGTTTTGCTAAAACTAATTTTCTTCTTGCTTGGAGTTTCAGAGAAGTCTTCAGTTCTCCATCAAACCTAGAAGGACTGATAGGAGTATCAGGTGTCTGTGTCCTTAATTTACTGCTGTCTTCTAACAGGGAAAACTCTGATTTAGCAAAAGAAACAGAAGATGGTTCCTTGCCTTTCTTCAGCAAATTTTCATCTTCATATGTACTTCGGAAGATTTTTGAAGTAACTGGACTAGTCTCCTGCACTTTGAATGGATGCCCAGCAACATGAGAAGTAGCTGGGTCGCAATGGATCAAGTGCTGTGCAATCCTTGCTATCATCTCCTGCCGCTCCTGGAGCAGAGAATCGATCAGAGGATTACCCTCTCCTACCAATGGACGGCCAGAGGGGCTCACTGGAACACGAGCATTGAGCACTGTGATCTCTGGTTTTGCTCTAGCCTTGCCTTCACTACCATCTTCTTGTATTGCATTGTCTAAGCCGGCAACAGAAACAGGTGAGGCTTCCTTGACTTTCCTTAGCAAATTTTCATCTTCATAAGTATTTCGAAAAGCTTTTGGTGTAGCCGAACTGTTTTCATGTATGCTGAATGGATGTCCAGAAACAACTGGTGA
Organism: Semnornis frantzii; assembly: GCA_013399775.1. NCBI lineage: Eukaryota > Metazoa > Chordata > Aves > Piciformes > Ramphastidae > Semnornis > Semnornis frantzii. The sequence continues at coordinate 2,742 of VWYK01013414.1, forward strand.
AGTAGCTGGATCACAGTGAATCAAGTGCTGAGCAATCCTTGCAATGACTTCTTGTCGCTCTTGAAGTAAAGAGCCTATCAAAGGATTGGTTTCTGCTGTGGGCTGTTGAGAGCAGTGACCATTTGAAACACGAGAACCAACTAGAGAAAAGGATTTAAAAGTTCTGACAGGTGTTTCATGAGATTGTGCCATCTTGTCTGCTGTAGCATTATGGCACTGAACTTTAGACTGAGATGCCCCAGAGTCAGATCCAAGTCTGGCAGACGGGTAAAGTTTTAAATTTCTGATAGTTGTAGTAAATTCAGATATCTTTTTTCCATTAAGTATGCCTTCAGGTGTTCTTGTCCATGTCTGTTTCCCACAGAAGCGCTGCGGACTGGAGATACCACATTGCTGTGCCACGCTGGAATCACTGTGCTGATGTAGCTTATGCTCTTGCATTTGCTTTTCGTAGTAGCCAAGGTTGGTGTGAATACTACAGGTCAAAACTGGGTAGTTTGATTGTCTGGGCAAGGACTGGACACTAACTCTCAAGGCCACATTGTGAGAAACATTAGGAACAGGAAACACATGCTCAGTTGGTGTCTGCGAGAATGTCCATTGCAAGTCCACATCTGCAGCGCTCACCCTGAAATAACACAGAAGGGCACTTAGAGACGTATCTAAATGAAGAGTCTTTAATTTTCTAGTTCAAAACTCAAATGTCTACGATGAAGCACTAGAGACACCAGCAACTGCTCTACTTTGTAAAGCATATGAATCTTATACAACTATCAAAGTATTGGGCCAGCAACCTGGCACCTTCTGAAAGCAAATAGGAAAACAGGAAGGAAGAACTCTTTTTTTAAAAAGTTGCAATAACCTTTGAAGAACAAGCAAATTTGTTGCCATCCCAGACATACCTGTATAGAATGTTTCGGGGAACAGCACCATGTGAAACACTCAGCCATGCACTTAGCTGAGAGAAGAAAACGAAGGAGCGGACAGCCAGTAACAGGGTCTTTTCTTCAATAAATCGATCTCCGCTCCTACAAGGTATTAGAGAAGCACATGAATGTTGGTGAGAATACACACAGAGAACTATCACAACTAGGTTTTCATTCTGAAAGTAAAACACAGCTGCAAAGAAACTCCTTAAAGATTTAGGATTTGGTTTTATCCATAGTTTATAAAATTTAACATAATAATGTATAAAAATGGTAGTTTTTCAGAAAGGAGCATTTCAGAGTCTGCAGGGCACTGCAGAAAGCACAAGTACAGAAAGACTAAGATGAAAAGATGCTGAAGTGTCACTGGTAAATGGTTTTCTTAGATCAGCCCTCAGTAACCAATGACTTCAATGTGACAAGATCCTTGAAACTACCAGTTAATTCTATTCTAAGACTTACTGCCGAGGAACTGGCTCCAAAATCCATCGTTCTAATAGCAATGCATCTTGTTTGATTGCAGGATCATTTAAATCACTGCCCTCAGTGGTGGGCCCTTCATCACTATAGCAACAGTCTGGAAGTAGCATTACTTCTACCATGATTGGAATATTGTTCTTCCACAGTAGCATAACCTCAGATCTGGTTCGCCTGGCTTGACGACACTGAGGGAAAGAAACAAATGTCAACACATGCAAGCCATAAAAATACTAGCCAGATTTATATCTCCTTTAAAAACATGTTCCAAAGTACTGGAAAAGGGTAAAGGTCAAATTCTGTCTACTAGATTTCATCAAATCAGAGATAAGATTCTAGAGCTATTAAAAGAAAAATAATTAACAAATCCTTTACAGCTGCTGAGCAACTTCTGTAGAAAATTAAAAGAGCTTATAAAAATGCATTTCCCCAATGACTACCCTTTACTACCTTATATTTCTCTCTCCACAAGTCATCCACTTGGACAGACACACTCAAGCAGTATCTTTATAAATTCTGTGTCTTGAAGTGGGCTAATTTCTGCATGAATAGTAACTTAAATTCACATAGTACTCAGGAACTTTAACTTGAGATTCTCCAGCCTTACTCCCAAATAGACTAGCTAGATTTGAGGCGCTCATGGTTTTTGGATCATGAACATTTCAAGAATACCTGGAAAAGCAAAAAATTAGGCAAGTCAACCTACATTTTCTCAAGGAAAAAAAAAAAACAAACCCACCACACAAAACCCAAACCCACACTACAAAACCCAACCCCAAACCCAGGGCAAGAATGCTTAGTGCTAACCATTTGCATAATAAAGGCTCAAACAGGTACTGCACTCAAGTAGGCCTACAGAATTTCAGGTTCAGGGATGAAAGGCTTAATGATCTCTCATTTTAAGGACAGATCTATTATTAGTATGATACTGAATTACACACTCAGGACTAACAGAAAGCAATTTTTATTCATGCTTAACTGTGAATCTGCCACAAGGTTCTCAGTTCACTTTAATGATGGTAGCAAGGATGCAAGCCCCAACACTTAAAATTAAATGGGTACTATCATACCTGAGCCAGTTTGTCACTGCATTCATGCTTAGTTGTTGGTGGCTGACTTGATTGTGCTGGTGGGCAATGAAAGCCCTCTGTTCTTCCTTTGATTGAATACTCAGGTGTTCGACCTTCAGTAATCAACAAGGCCAAGGACACAAGGAACTCCTCAGCTTCATACTCAAAGTATTCATCCAAAGCATCTGTCGTTTCAAAAAGAAAAAAAAACAAAATACTGCTGTGAAACAAGTTTTCAATTGCTGCCTAACCCAGCTTCTCTCAATTACACAGGAGCTATAGGAATTTTATTTTTGCATTAGATTGGCTGCACTCTCCACAAGGCCCGAGTTACAGTACCACTGCAAAACAACTGTCTCCACCTCACAATGTTGTCATGAAAAGCAGACAAAATTAGGAATATCCTCCAGAAAGCTTCACATAGCAAATGGTCAACAATTCAGATTTCAGCGGTGCTGAGAAACAACTGTTTGTGTTGTGAGTCACAGGTAGATCACAGCTTTTCTAGAAGAAAGGAAAACTTTCCTGAGCTCTAATGGGGCTAACTATGACTTGGCATCATTAGTATCATGTGACAGATAGAAAAAGAAGCCACAATACATAATAAAATTAATTTTAAATTTACTAAGAAAAAGAATTGAAATATTTACTGCTATTAGAAAAAGTGGGACACAATGTTCTTCAAGACTTTTATTGTGAGTCCTTCCTGCTAAGAACAAGGCTTACTTGGAAGGTCCATATTTAGTTATCATTAACACACAGGAAAGGTTCAAGAAACATACAGAGTATTCATTGTTTTCTACCATGGTCAGCGTAAACTTGTACAGAGAACTAAAACTTAACAAGTCTCCACAGCTCAAGCAGCAGCTGGCATTGGTCTTTGTGAATCACACTGGTACACTCAGCTCCCCATGAGGCAGGATGCAGCAGTCCCCTGATTTTACGGCATTTTGTGCATCACCATTCCCACCCTCCTCCATCATCACGAGGATGTCACACATCACTCAAACAGAACCACGTACAAGCAAATCATGTCATTCCCCTCTCCACTTGGAAACACTTAAGTTTCAAAACCATTCAGAGAATACAGAAAATAATCTATTTTCCAAGAGAGCTAAAATACATTCACTTCAAAGTCTATTTTAAGAGCCATACAGAAAAACTGGTGGAGGCAAGGCTGGCAGCAGTTACCTTTTTCCCTTTAGGGGAACAAAAGCCCATGACACCTTCGCAATTTTAGCTTAAATGCTCTGTCATCCATAAAAATGAAACTGCCAGAGAGTTAGTTGCTATCTATGTTTTGACTGCCATGCATAAAATATCCCTCCACTTGGAAAAAAACCCAAAAATTCAGAAGTCATTTTTGTCTTCATTCCCTAACGGCAGAGCATTTGGCAAACATGGCAAGACAGACTTGAGAGATCCATACTAGAAGGAGTGCATGAATAAAAACTGTAACTAATGTGCAATTACCTGTATATGCAAATTACAGTTGTGAAGTGTATAAAACTAGTTTTTGCATGTTCATATTTGCCTAGCCCAGGCTTGTATTCCATGGAGCCCAGCACTTACAGCCTACCTTGAGGAACCTATATAAAGCAAATAAGAGAAATGAGCCCACTGCCAAGGAACTCAGGTCATTGCACAGCAGTCTGCATCCCTCATTTTTACTGTTTTTTCCCTTGCTTTTTTAAAAGAATGCACTTACACAGCTGCTTTGGGACAGGCTATAAGCAGGGGCCTCTCCCCACTGTGCATGCATGTCTGCCAGCAGTATGCACTCCTGACCCGCACCATGCACGTCTGGATGTACACATCTATGAAAAGATGTCAGATGCTGTACTGCCACGACCAGCACAATCCTCTTCCTCCATCCTCTGGGAGGCAACAGAGAAGGGGTTCTTCCAAAACAGGCACCCATGCAAGACCTGGAGAGCACCCTGACCAGGAAGGAATTGCCAGCCCTGGAACAACAGGGTGCTACCAGGACTATGCATCTGGCCACTGCTTGCCCTCAGGCAGAAGAAAAGACAGAGGATGAATTACCTTGGAGGACCCCATATGGCACGTGAACAATACATTAAATCATCTGGCATGAGTTAAAATGGTCATTAATCTGACAGATGGCAAAAAATGACTAATAAAGAGTACATCGAAGATTAAAGGAGTGGTAAATAACAGAGAAGACACTTAAGCAGCGATATGAGTCACCTACAAAATTAGGCACTTGCAATTTTTCTTTTTTTTTCCAGCTGAAAGTCTGGTGAACAATAAACAAGTCAGACTTGGGGAGACATACTTGTAAAGACTCTGAAAAAAAGATCTGTGTATTACAGCTGATTGAAAAAGTAATTGCAGCATTTACTTGCTGCTAACAAAAGCACCATGCTCATCTTTGTACTTCCAAAGGCCATGATAATGTTAAGAACACCATAGCAGGAAGGATCTTTACTATAGTATTCCTCCTTCCCTGACACACAAGTTCCAAAAGAAGTGTTCAGCAGGAGTGTGCTAAACAAGAATTGTCTCATGCTTAGCAGACTAAACAGATGGGGAATTCATCCTTAAGAAAACGTGGAAGAGTAATTGTTTATTTTAAATATGTGAAGAGTCTATGGATTTAAAGAAAAAAAATAAAGATCAAGATCTGCACATGCTTGTTCTTGAACACCTTCCTACTGTAAGAGAAACACGCATAGTAAGATGTTATACCTGAAAATATACACTAGAGAATTATAAATGGCAAGTAACAGTAAAATTATTAATGCCATTTAATTGACATTAGCAGCTTACCATGTGAAGCAGCAGACCTTCTATTATTTGACTCTTTTTAAAGAAGAGATTCATATTTGATCAAAATCTTCTGAACTTGGCACAAATAAATAGACAAATCCTATGGCCTGAGTGTTTTCTGTTGAACTGATTAGATTCAGGTAAAGTCCAACCTCTTTTTGCATTAAAATATACCAGAGCTTCCATTATATATTTCCAATACTCAGTGCCAGATATGTATCACAAATTGACATAAGGCAGACAGTTTAAGTATGTCCAAATGCAATATCCAGTGAATCTAGTACATAAGCAAGATCTAATGAATGAAACGATGTAAATAAATCTGAAATACTCAAGATTCAGAATATATACACAATGTTACTTCATGCAAACAGATACTATTTACTTTTAAGTTCAATTTACAAACACTGCTCCTGTTCCTGTTTCAGGTCTGTTATTTCAGAAGAAACCAGTTTCCTGCCTTAAGGATGGAAGAGGAGACCCAGCTAGTTAGAGATACATTATTTGACTGTAATTACAAAAACACGGCAATGCTGCAAAATAAAAACGGCATCTCCTTACAGGATGCAGTAGTGAACTAAGAAATGCTACTACTTTCAGAAGAGCATTATAAAGACAAGGTCAACACTTCAAAATCATGTCAGTAATGTAACAAACCAGGTATTTGATCTGGACTTCAAAAAATTTTTAAAAACTCAAGCACAAATAAGTGCTGAATTTTTTTCCTATGAAGTTCATGCGCTACATTGACTTATTTCACCTTCACTAGATTTCTATATAATGAAGCAACTGAGTTTTTTCATAAAGGAAAAAAAACTCTAAACATTGAGAAGCCTGGTAATTGTTCCTAAACAACAGGCATAGATGATGCGAGTTGATGTAACTGAGGACAGAAGTGGAAAGACATTTACAGAAACAGCAAACTCAGTGTTAGGTTAAAAAAAAGTCTTGTCTTACTGTGTCTGTTGTTAACTGTCTGCTTTTGTGTATGAAACAGCCCTGTTTAAGGCATCATATATTGTGCATAGAATAACCTCAATCCTATAATCTGACCATACAAATAAGACCATTATTCTGCTTCATCTCTAGCAACAGAAGATGCAATTGTACGCATCCATCCAGAGCTTGGATTTTAATCCCTGTTAAAACTCAAAAAAATACAGTTAGTTGACACAAGTTCATAGGAAATAAAGTAACAAGGCACTATAACCCTTTAATCGGTACATGGAAACTAACGTTTATTGACAAGGCTGTCACAAGAGAGCAAGCAGCAGATGTCAGACTACTCTAGCAGGGGAATAGAGCAAAACATAAATGCAGACTGAAGTCACTGTATGTAAAGCAAAACATGGAATACTGGAGAACTGAAACCTGAATGCGTACCACTTTGTCTTCTGCCTATACCAACCTCAACAAAGGCTTATTTTCTGTATCTTGTGGACAAAGAGCAAAGCCCATTTAACCAGAGATGTCAGAACGAGGCTTCAAATCCTTGTCCTTCCCCATGAGCTACACACTGCAACAATCACTGAAGTACTGGAATAAAGAGTAATTCCAAACCACCCCAAAGAGTTCAGTTGGCTCACATCCTAACACGTGCCACTAACGAGTCATAAATCCACTTAGCTGTAGCCCAAACATTCTCAAAACTTCAGTTCATCCAGTTGTGCCCAGCTGACTTCTTTCCCCATCAGGCCACACACATGTGGACCAACTCCCTCCCCTTTCCTATCGCAGCACTTTCTGTAGTAATCACAGAAACTGTTTTCCTGAAACGTGTATTAGAAGAGCATTGAATCTATCTTATAGGCTAAAACAGGAAACAAAGGCATTTGGTATCACATACCCCACTGGACTCCAAAAACCACCTGACTGGTGATAATGAGACAGTGGTCAGTCATCCTCCTGTGATGACCAGGCAGTGCTACAACTGTCATCTCTCTTAGTCTATGCTTCTTTTGTTGTTGTAGCACCTTTCATGTTGTACTGGACACCACAAATATCTATCAAACTTCTCCTCAGAAGAAGAAGAGTTCATTTTCATAAAGTGCCTTTGTTCAGAGACGAACTAATTTGTGCAGCTTGAGGTATCCATTAATTCTCATCTTCACTGACTTGGAGAGCTGCTTCCCCAGAGTCCATAAAATGATTGCCTTTAAATACGCTTTGTAACAGTCCAGTCCTTTCCCTGGAGAATCCTGGGCATCCAGAATGGATTTTGAAGGCCACCTATTTAATCAGAATCCTATTTCACTTGTTAATTGAAACACAGTAAAAGCAACTAACCAAAATACTGAGTGCATGGTGTAGGCTGTTTACGTTGCCAGCTGAGTCAAGCTCTGCTTCTGTCCCACTCCAGCTGCCCAGCAGGCACTGCAGCATGGCTGTCCACCTCTGCTCCTGTCATATGCGACTTTTTTTTAGAAGGTTAAAAATATTGCTTAAGTACTTGGATAAGTACTTGTGGCTGCACTGTGAGCATTCAGAATGCATCACCTCCTAGCAAAGGCATCACTCTGCATTAAAAAGTAATACAGCAAAAGCTTGCAGTCCTTTCCCCCCCAAAACAGTCAACTCTGGATAAGTTTTACTATCTCACCATTCAAAGAAGTAGGCTAAAGGTAGTTCCATATTTTAAGAATAAGGCAAGGATTCAAGAAACTACTGTAAAGGAAATTAAACACAATGTCAACATTTGACTAACAGCTTTTCTTCTGGAATTAGAAACACCTACGGATGCTCCAGTTAACTAATTCCACATTGTGCTTTACTTCAAAAGAAAGTTGCCCTTGAACCCCCTCAAATTCATGATTCTCTGAATAAGCACTCATGGTGTGTCTGCATATTACAGACCTGTAATTATAGCCAAAGTCACACGCTTCAAAAGCCTGGTAATATTAAAGAGTTTAAGTACAATTTAAGCTATCAAGAGTTAAAGGGATGAGCTGGTCTACTTGCTTCAAGAAACAAGGTAGTAGTTAAGTACACTTAAATTCAAGCAAATGCAATGAACTGGGCACCTTATCTTTGGAATAGTCCTATAGAGATTTTCACACACACACATTATCTCTTAACAGATTCTTCACCTCAAGATCTTTGAGTTCAGAGACAGTCACTACAAAAACATGAGGAGAGCAACAAAGTACCTTATCTTACTCTTGCTCTCCCCTTACTTTTTCCAGGATACTAAACCAAATCACTACCAAAAGAGTTCAGCAAAGGAACTTTGCATTAGGACTGATACATACCTGCTATTCAAAGAAAACAAACCATAAGGCATAAAAAACTGCTGCATCTACTTAGTTTTGTACGGAAGAATAGGAAGAGATTCATCTGCTTGTGTTATGTCAGTTTATAATTATAAAACCAAAACAAAACAAAGCACACCATCTTACAACTAAAGGGGGATTTTAAAATATCAAGATACAGTTACAGTGTCACCAGCTACACTCCAGAGCACGGTACTGCAGGAACTCCCCTGGTATGTGTGCTTCTGCTTGGGCACCTCTCACAGCATCCAGAGCTATAAGGCAGATTTAAGTGTAAATAAAGTTACTTAAAAGAGACTGGCCTTAAAACCAGGCTGAGAAAGAAAGCCCATACAGTTGACATTTTACTAAAACTTATTTATGTTCAAACAGCTTAAGCAGTACAGAAATACAATCCAGTTAAATTTGTTTAAAGCTTAAATTTCCTGCAATAATCTCAGAAACTACCACTCAGAGTGTAAAATGCAGGCTGTTAAACTGATCTGGGTGTTCCCATCTTGCTTCCTGCGTTTTGGCTGACATCCTAGTTTGCCATCACCATACTGCTTACTGAGTCACTTTTCTTCCAACTGCAGCTTTCTATTTTTACCTAAGCAACAACAGTTTAACCTGCTTATTTTGATTTTTTTGTCATTCAACTAAATCCCAGATCAAGTGTTCACATTTTTAACAGAAGATGAGTTTTCCTGATAACTGCACAAAGAAAAGAGATACTTAAAAACAAATTATGGAAGCTGAATTGTTTCTTGCTCCACAAGGAAGTCACAAATTGTGAATTAGGTCAATCATAATGACTTCATCATCTGTATTTAGTCGATGGAAAGCAACACCTGAAAAAAGAGAAATTTGAGGCTCGTTTGAAACTTCAGTTCATCAAGAACTCATCTGTTCTAAAACAGTTGTTCTACTGTACTCTGACATGAGTAAATAAATGCTGAAACATCAGTGTAAAGCTCTAAGATTTTCAGTGCTGCTATGTTTAGCACTATAAGCCAGTTGGAGGAACAGAGCATACGCTTTCTGCTGATCCCTGAACAGGCTACAAAAGATGCTACTTGTACTGACATGCAATAACCAGACAGGTATTGAAAGAAAGAGGACTTGTCTCAGCTAATGCCCTTACTTAAGCACATATCAGTTTGTGTTTTCCTTTGTATTAGTTTCCTAGACTGCAATTTTGTTAAATATGACTACACAACACACTCTAAAGTTGTATTATAATGAAATGAACACACCTGTCAGGAGCAGACTAAGTAATTTCTGGGGTTTCCATTCATTCTTCTCTAGCTTTTTACATTTTCCCCTTGATTAACTCTGCCTAAATTAGATTAAAAACTGTGTGACTTGATAAATGTACCTGAACAAAATATTAAACGAAAAAAACCAAGCAATGTAAAAATCCTAACAAAACAATAGTATTTCTAGTTCTGCAATCTGAAACTGTTTTCAGTATTTCTGTTAGTTTGTAAAATAAACCAATTAGAAGAAAACGTCTATTTTGGAATGATTATGTGGCATTAAGTATAGAATAGACACTCTGCTGTAAATGGAAGGGAATCAAGAGTTTATGTACAGCCTTTGCTCTAACCATCAATATAGCAAAAAATATCTCAGCATATTTACAAGTATGTACATTTCACAAAATTATAGTGACAAATTACTGAAATGCTCCTTGTTTAAGTCCCACGCTAGTTCACAGAAAGAAGCAAGGGCAATGTGGAGACCAGACCTAGGCTAGCTTCACAGTCACTGCCACCATAATCTGAAACCACATCCAACATGCTCGGTTTGGGGAGCTGAAGGAGTCGTGTGTCAGCCTAGAACAGAAAACAGAGTGTACTTAAGCTTACAGAGTATGTGAAAAACACTTCCTAAGGCGTTTTCTGGGAAAACAAACAAACAAATAAACAAAACCCCCACAAAAAACCAACACAGTTAAATGCTTTTATATTGAAGATTTTTTAAAATTAGATTTCTAGATTTTTAAAATTATTTTTTTCAGTACACACTTCCTTCAATGGTGTTGATGACTATTTCATCTTACATTCAAGGATTCCCCAGCCAAGGCAACTGTGTCAGGAGATTAGGACGACGGCTGATGACTATCTTCATTACTGCTGCTCACCAAGAACCAGCTTAGCAGCAACTACATGGCTGAAGATGTATGGACTGAAAGCTTTCATCAACTTGCTCAACTTCATAAGCTGTAAATATTACACTGCAGCACTGCAGTGTCTCCACACAGCTGTTGCTTTATTTTTAAAGGAAGTCTAACAAGACAAGGATGAAAAAGGACATGTATTTGGCTAAGCCTCATCTCTTTCTGAAGGCATATCATCCATACAGCAGTTGCAGCAACTACGTACTGGGAAGGCTAACTCCATTCCGAAGCTAAGACATCCCTACCATTAAACAGGTTGGTAGCAGCTCTATGCTACATTCCAGCTGTGATAGCTGTTTTAAAAAATGTAAATAAATATGCGCAACAAATTTTATTGGAGACCTTAAATACACCACCATTCAGGGAAATAGACACAGTCTCCTCTTCAACTTGTTTAACAATCCAACTTGACAAAGACTCAACTATTTGCAGACTTCTGCAATATTTTATACACAGATTGGTTTAAAGACGGAAAGTGGTAATTTGTGATAATAAATCACTCTCAGATGTTAACTGGAAAATAGCATGGGACTGTTTAAAAATTCTACAGTAGGCATTTCAATGTTTACAAGAGCTACCAGAGATAGCAGTACTCTACTTAAGACCTGACATCTTTGAATCTTGTGGTGACCCAATTTTGCTAATGCGTCACTCAGTTTCTTCCACTGTAGCTTATCATCTTCATGGTACCTGCAAATATCTTTGGGAACAGCATTTGTAGTAGGGTTACACTTCCCAAAACCTGCTGGGTTTTAAGATGTCCCCACTAACAGTAAAAATTAATCTCTTTGGGGTTTGTTTTATCTCATCGCTGGCACAACCTATTGTTCCTCTTCCTTAAGATCATTGCAAGAAAAAGAACAGTTATGCACTGTGTGCCATTTGCTTCAGACCCTGCTCACAACTTCTTGAAAATAAACCAGGGTGAATTTGAAAAATGGAACAGGAAAGCACTAATTTTTTTTGGGTGAAATCAAAAGGGATGCCACTGAGGTCAGGGAAATCCCCTGAAAGAAGTACTTATGGGGTTGCACATTATGGAAAATCTTCACTAAGCACTCGTCTTCACCACAGTATTGTTGTCAATCCAAGTGAAGTTTTGTAACTACTAAAGCGCTCAGACTTCTAGAGTCTCAAAACTTTCAACAAACACCTTCACACTACGGTCAGATGCCAAACAAACCCAACCAATAGTTTTTGATAGCCATGACCTTCAGACTCTGAAGTCATAAACAACTGACTTTAATAGCTGATTTAAACTGCACAAATTGGATATCCTGAGTAATTCCTCCCTGGTTTTAACCTCTTTTCTCATTGTACAAAAATATGTGATGAAAATCTCCTCAAAGCTACCTAACAGTTATCTATTTTTAATAGATATTGCAATTTCCTTGGTTTAAGTGTGGTAACAAAAAAACCCAAAACAACAGCAAGCCAGAAAAGGTTGTAAGATGGAGGTGAGTAGAACTCTAAATGGGTGGGGGGGAAGGTGTATTAAAAAAAAAAAATACGTACATATATATAGTTGGACGAGGCCTTGAGTGACCTGTACTGGTGGGAGGTGTCCCTGCCTATGGCAGGGGGTTGGAACTAGGTCCCTTCCAACCTTACCATTCTATGATTCTATATATATAAAACCTAGTCCACTTTTCCATAAGGTTTTAGTTTCATTAGTAGCATTACAAATTTTTTTAGAGTGCAACAGAGATGCTATCAGCAACACACCAGCATGGCAACAAGCCCTGTACCCTCCACAAAAGCAATCCCACTCACTTTCAAATATCAATGTCTTTTCAGAACCTATAAAAACTCAAACACTACAAATTGAAGCCCTGAGAATGCCAGCGGTGTTACCCAAGTCAGCTGATAGCTCTGTTTCACCCAGATAGGTGAAAGTTAATTTGTTTAATTTTTAAACCCTAGACGAGATGAGTCAATGCAGTTTTCTGTAAGGTTGGAAAGACCTCATGGACCAGGAATTAAAAATCTGCAACTGTCTAGGCAATAATATACTTTCAGTTCGATCCAAACCATTAGAAGTTATTTAACATGTCTAGACCAATTTCATCTGTGCAAGTACTGAATAGCTTGATGGATGCAGGTTCTGTTACTTTGTTTTCACATGATTTGAGGAATTGCCAGGATCTAGCTGAATGACATTTACCTTGTTACAGATCAGACTTAGTTTAAAAAGAGTATTTTAAAAATACTAATGAAACTCAAGTATTTAGAGCTTGTTAGGTTTTCCCTCTACACACTCATTTTGGAAAGTACCTTTTTAAAAGCTGGAGCCACTTGAACATTGAAACTTCAAACAACATACCTGTTAGCTAACAAAATTTAACCATCTGCTATCCTTTTGCCCTTCATTCAACCATCCTGCCAGTCTTGCATTGCAGCTTTAAAGGCAACCACAAACATCCAAACACTGGACACCTCACAGAACAAAATCTGTTTATGACAATCCTAGATGCAAGACGCTAGTGTTAAGTGCCAAAATTAATTCTGCCAGGGGGAGAATAACAGTGGTGTGTTCATAACATATCTGTTCAAAACAATTCCCCCTTCTCAAGGGAAAAAGTGAGTTCATGGATGGCCGCACTGGTGCTGGCACAGAGCAAAGACAGGCATAGCGAGGGCCAGCAGGCAAAAGTCTCCCTGCACAGTGCTGACCTCAAGTCACCCATCATCCCTGGCCTCAGCTGCAACATTATTGGTTGCACGTGTGTTTGGTAACACCCTGTACTCTGCGTATTCTTAGAACATACTTTCCAGAGAACTGAAAGGACAGGGCTCTCCCCTCTACTTCCAGCCCAATCTCACCAGCAACAGCAGCATCCTGCTCCTCAAGATAAACTAGCTAGAATAGAAAAGGATCCAGCCTCTATGCTTCTGTGCTCTAAAATCAGGTGGCCTGTGAGTCAAGAGACAGAGCAATAAATTATTAGGAAAAACAAAGCACTACACTAAAAATAGTGTACATGAGCAGCATATGAAGAACAACACTTATCCAGTCAGAGCTCAAGGCCCAGCACAGCCTCTTCTGTATTCTATGCGAAAAATAACTGACATAAAGCAAAAGACAGACAACTTTAGTTCCTTCTTCATAACTTGCAAATATATATTTAATCAAAAGTATACAGTGAAGGGGGGGAGGGGAGACAGAAATGTTGAATCTGGGACCAACAGCAGAGGTATTAATGTCCAAAATCAGCATTCACTAAAACGTACATTAGACTATGTCAAAATTACTTTTTCTGCCTTCAGTGCAGAAATGCTGAGAAGTTACTACTTGCTATGCACCAGCTACCAGCATAGTTCAGACAGCATTAAGTATCCACCCATTTGTCAGATTTAATGCACTTAATACATTATTATGAACGCTCAAATTGAGCATCAAAGGCCCACAAACATTAGTTTCCAAGCTCCTGACAGACGTACTTTGTTTTGTCAACCCTTTCAGTCAACAAAGATATACAGAGATTTTATGTTAGAAACCAATAAATTAAGCAAATTTCATTACTATCGAGTGACAACACCACATTTTTTTGGAAGTAGAGGACCTTTTTTGAACATATGAAAGTAGTAAGTGCAGCAGAATGCAGTCAAAAAGATCTTAAGTTTATACATGACCACACTGTCTATTACTGTAAACAACTGGCTTTTGCAATCGCTTATCTTCAAGAACTAATAAAAAACGTATTTGTGAGATTTTTAGCACAGAACATTTTATTCTTACCATCTGAATTAGCCGTTGATGTTGAATGGAGTAGAATCTGGTACAAGAATACAGATGATGAGCAATTTGCCCTCTTAATCCCCAGAAAAATATGCAAGATGGGTTGACCACACCCAAACTGGGGGGCTGGATTCCCAGGAAACACCATTTAGAGAGCTGCTTTCAGCAAAAGTTGGTTTTACTCTTATGGAAAAACACTGCCTGAAATCCTAAGATTTTCCTCAAAAGTAAATTCTTCATAGTCCAAGCTGTGATGAAACTGGAAACAGTCTTGGCCAGTGAGGATCTCTGGGTCAGGCATAGCCCACACGAGATGATCTCAGTTTCAGCTAGCAGATGGCAATGCCTTATCTGCCTGCTCAGGGAAGTGCCAGCTGTGCTGCAAGATTTCTCACTGAATTTATCACTGAAAATGGGTGTTAGAAAGATACAGAAAAGATTATGCCTCACTAACTTCCAGCCTTGGAAAAGAGTACATCTGGTCAGCGTTTAACAGGAAACCATATTTTCCTGTTGTCTTTTTTTGCTTCTCGATGTCGCCTTTCATCACAAGCAAATGGGTTTTTTTGTTGTTTTTCAAACTGCCGTTCACTATTGAAGTAAACTTCCAATTAGCCTGACTACTTTAATCACTTAAACTTCCTCCCCCCTGTTGTCCTACAGTCTGGAAGAACACACTTGATGCAAATTGACTGCTTTCCAGCTTCTCTGTTAGGATGATAAAGGCTTGTTAGCCCATAGTGGGGAGCACAGTTTATCTGTCTCATCAGTATCATCCCTTTGTTTCCTCAAAGCCCTCTGTTAGAAGTCACTCATCTCGTGTTTGATACTTGTAAAAGGTCTGAAGTGAGGAGTTCCATACTTGTATAATAATCAGCAAAACGCAATATCTGAACGTGCCTCTTCATTTGTATCACAAATAATATTCGAGTAACTCCAGGAATTTGCTTTCCTTCTCTTTAAAAGTAATAGTATGACTGAGTTACAAGATCAAAGGAGAATTCCTTGATACATCCAGGCAATTACACACATTAATATGATACACTCCGGATACGCAGTTTTAGTATATAGTGGCATTCTACACATCCACATGAAGGACTGACTTCATTCTGTAAAGAAGATTCTGTTGCAGCACTGTTAAAACAGACTTACAACACGTTGTTTGTACAAAGAGCTTCCTACCTTCTTCTCCCCTCCCTGCTTACAATGCTATTTGAGTTGCAGTAGGGAGTTTAAATGAAAAGGATTCAGAAGATTATAAACGTCCATATTTAAAGTAATGCTTTAGCTGGCAAGAATTTCAAAGTTTGCAGTACTTTAGACATTTTTTTAGGAAAATCTTATAGGAACTAAAACACACAAGGCCTTTAGGAATTCATGTCCACATTCTATTAGTTTATATTTTCTCCTCCAGCTGGTCTGCTTTGCCTTTCAAAATTTATTTTAAAGACGTAAAATCAACAAGTTATCTTCAGTTTCATAAACTTTGGTAAAACTGGAGAGAAAGTGTTAGTTGCCATGGCAGCAGTGAAGAGTTGCTGGGTCAGGATGCAGAGAACTTTTCTTGTTCTGTCTGATCATTTGCATCAGAAGTTCAGCCATCTGTTATTAACTATTTAACAACAGTCTTGCTTGTTAGCACTGGTGCTTGCTATTTAAGTTTGCCGAATCTATCTCCCTGCCTTCAGCGGTTTTGTGAATCTCCTAATTAACATGGAAATTCATCTGAGAGCTCAGGTTATCTTTCAGGTATGACAACTACCATTATCTAAACTTGGTCAATCTTCTTTTGCACCGAGGAAAAAAAGCATGCAAGCACCTACCTCTGGAAGCAGAAGTTAAAGACATCAATTTGAAAATAATCTCATCAGACAGCAGATGATATGGCTGAACTATCTACTAGACAGCTGATCCTCACATTTCCAAGCTTAGAATTTGAGTTTAAAATCTTTTACCTTATCTTGACTTCACTATCTTCATTCTAATCTGTAGGACTTAAAGCAAGATACTGACTCTGAATCTACTCCTAAGAAAGCAGGCCAATCTTGTTTCTCCTCATTCATCATGCTCTCAGAAGAAAGTGGGGGGCTGTATGACAAAAGGGAAAAAACACAACTGTTTCTCCTATTGTTCTAAAACTACTTCACAGACACAACCAACAAAAAAAAGAAAAAAAAACAAACACACCAAAAAAAAAACCCACACAACCCAAAAAAAACCACCAGTACTATTAGGAGCAAAAAAGAGGCCTTCAGTAGGAAGGCCTTGTTTCAGTCATTTAACACCTTAAACACTGCTTCAGGTGTATGATGAGACCACTCTTCACAGGTGCAGCCAATAAATCTCAGATCCTCCAAACTTATGAAGTGGAAGAAAAACGTGAAGAGTATTTATGCAGGAATATGGAAACAGTTGCAGAGCAGTAGAGGAATAATTTGTACATCTAAATAACAAGACTACTCTCCAGCCTAGTCGGATGACAAGCAGACCAGCAGCCTATTACATGCACCAGCAATCTCAGCGTGGCAAGATCTGATGCAGAGACAGCATTGGATGATGTGATGACGCCTTCTCAGATTCTACGAAGATGAGAGATTTGGTAGGTACAGCCACATAAGCATAGGATGGATCCAATATACTGCACATGATACTGTATCAAAACAGGAACCCAGGGAGTTTCTTTACTTCCGGTTTCAATGAGAACAATGCAATTAAACAACTTAGAAGTGTCTGAAGAGGTTTTTTCCTTCAACATGTTCAAGAAATCTCTGTTACAGCTACTCAATTCCACATGTGAAGGCTTGGTGAATTATATGCAGGGTAGCTTTCTGACTACCAAACCAACTCAACTCCAGAGACATCCTTCAGCTCCAAGAAGCTATGCAAACACTGATGGCATATCTAAGCCCAAAATAAATACAGTCACACTAGGGAAGAACTGGTAAACTTTTTTTACCTACATGTGAGGCATCTAGTGAGCTGCATTCTTGATTTCCCCAGAATCACGGGGAAAACAAGAAAATGAGAAATAAACCAAGCGATGCAAATGCACTGTTAATAAAGCTTTTAAGGAATATTCACAAGGAGGAGAGATAGAAACAGTTGTGAATTCAAGAATTTTATTTTAATGGACAACATTAAACATTAGATATATAGTACTCAAGTTAAGCAGGAGCTAATAACTCATAACTTTATTACAACATCATGTCAGTTAGAAATCACATCTACAAGATGAGAACTTCTGCAGCTATCAGGGTACCTTAAAAAGAACAAAGGTAAAAAAGCATAGGACTTGTTAGACAGTGTCCTCGGGTGAGGAATGTAGATTAAGAATCCCATTATTTACCTGAAATAATGACAGACAAGACAAAACAGAAGCCCAAAGAAAACTATTTTCATGATATCTGACCTCTTCTACTGCAGTTTATTTCTGTACTCCTCTTTGAGCTTTCCTACTTCAGCTCCCTAAACTTTGAAGTTACAACCTCTTCATTGTCATCTAAGTAGTGGCTAATTAATCTTGTGGAACTTTGTCAGAACATGTTTGGCCACCCAAAATTCTCCTCCTAGCTAGTGAGACTACCTTCAGCTTCAGTAAGTTTGTTTCAGTATTTGCAGTCCAGATTATTTAGAGGCTGGGGAGGTGAGAAAGGAATAAGGCTAGCAGACCAAAAGCAGAGGCTGTATTTCTTCATCTGAAGTGTAAGGGGCTCTTAAAGAACACAAATTAAATTGATGATGGTAGAGCAGCTTCTCAGGTCATTTTTCCAATACTATTAACCTTCACCTACAAGATCTGCTCTCAAATGGTTAAACAGTAACCTGAAAAAGTAAAAAAGTTACAAGAGAGACAATATATTCCTCCAGTTTAGAAAATTTCTGGGAGAATGGCCAGAACCATAACATTGTTTTTAAACTTTATTTGGGAGGATAAATGAGGACATTACAACTCTCAAGCTGTGTAAAAGACTGCACATTTCATAATGGACACCAGAGCCTACTATGGAATTTTGAAAGAATAAAACAAAAGAAAATTTAGATAGTTTCAGAACTGAACTGTTTCACATAGTGAAATTCAGCTATTTACAAGTTTCCATGCTCCAAGTCACATTATTAAGATTTAATAGTCTTCTGGTGCTCAATAAAATGTTAAATAGTGTCAAAATTTTAAGGCTTAACAGAACTTCAACAAAGACTGTAGTTTGCCTCCCTCTCAGTTAACATATGGCAATTTTCTGCATAGCAAAATGGCAGACATGAACACATTTTAAGATTAATCTATGCAAATAAGAAATTTCATTTTGTCCTTTTCCTTACTACTTTGTAAAAATTCTGTGAGTCAAAGCCAGTATTCCCACACAAGCCACAAGTGTACACTAGTGGAATTGTTTCTCCTCCTGTATCAGGAGGTGAACATCTTATGTCAGCAGGCTCACTTCAGCTAGAGCTCCAGTACCTTTCATAGCAGTAACAACAAGCTCTAGACTCAGGATGAAAACATATTCAAGTACTGGGTCAGGACAACATTTGCATCTTTATAGAACAGGTTTGGATAAAAAGGAATAGCTAATCCTCAATTCAGCACTGAGTTCAATATGCCATTTAATTAGCTTTATATATAGCACATAGTTGAGCAACCAGTAAACTGCTAATTAAAAATACGTTATTTTCAGTTGCCCCCAAAGCTGATATATTTGCAGTAACTTCATTTGCCCTGAGACAAGCAAGTAGTGGCAAAGGGCTGATAATACCTTCCAAAATTGTTTCTAGCAGAAATAAAAATACTGTAAGAGTTTCCTCCTGTTGAAGAGAGGAAAAAAAAAACCCAGAGAGAGAGAAACTTGACCTCCATAACAAGGCACAGAAGAAACTCAGTTAAGCTTCAGGGTGTTTTGGGGAAGGGGGGAGAGGCTTTTTTCTCCTTAACAATGGAGAATCAAGCAGTTACATATGGCTACACTAACTAAAACTGTTAGCAGACTTGACATTTAAATAGATGCCTCACTTTTTAAGACTTAAAAATATTTCCCCATCCTGCTCCAGACCACTTAATGCCCTCGCCCTAACTATGTGATGAACAAATTTAATTTGGAGGGCCGAAAAAAAGAGGACCCCCCCCCCAAAAAAAAAACAAAACAAACCCCCAAAACAAACACCAAACCAAAAACCAAACCACCAAGCCCAAATAACCCAAAACAACCACACACAAAAAACTCCAACCTTTCCTAGGCTGAGTACAGGGAACGAAAGGAAGAACATATGGTGCAACTGTTTGTTTTCTGAAGGAGCTATTTACAGACTAAGCACAACAGAACTCTGCAGCTCAACCTGAGAGGCAAACTTCGGTACGGACGGATGTAAAAAGCAGCTCTCGCAAGAAAACATTACCAAAAAAAACCCCAAAAAACAAACAAACAAACAAACAAAAAAACCCCAACCAACCACCAAACAAAAAACAAAACCACACAGATGACTCCATTGCTCTCTTTCACACCGTCTGAGCTTGTTTCAATGCCGGGCAGACTGCTGCCTTCGAGTCCCCCCACTGCCGCCCCTCGCCCGGATCGCCCGTTTAACATTAAATCACACCCTCGGCCGCATCGGCGGGGGACACCTCAGGGTCGGGAGCGCGGGTGCCGCTACTTCGGGCCGCCCCGCCGCCAGCCCATCTCAAGGGTGGGCGCCCGGTTCCCNACTCCCTGTCCGGGGCACTCTCGCAGACACTAGCCCCCGCGGGCCCACGGGGTAGGCGGTGAGCGGACAGGAGCCTCTGGCGCCCGAACATCCGACACTTCGTCCCAATTCCTTCCCAGAGGTGATTTCAAAGCTCCCCCGAGTCCCGACTGTGCCCTAGCAGCAGCAGGGCTCGGCCTAGGAGCACACGGGCATCCTGCCACCTGCACCAGCAAACAGTTTAAGCTCAGGACAGATTCCCAGCAGCCGTGCGTTGTCACGACACGGTTAATGTTCATACACAGCAGCAGCTTTGAAAAGCCAGCCCCAAGCAGCAGTGCATGTGAGGTGATGAATATTTACATGGGGAGTGGAAAAATTCGCCCGCCCGTCCTCTTGCCAGCCAGCACTTTTTCCACCGCTGGGCTCGGTGCCCCCGGAAGCGGCTCAGCTGCCTTACGCTCCTAACCTTCAGAGCAGAGAGGAGGGCCCGGCAAAGACTCTTTGCCTTTCTGTCTTAAACCCACCTCCTGAGCTCCCTATTTCAGTATTTTTTCTTACACCCTTCTCCATTTTTTAGGGGGCACTTTTGAGTACTTTCTTTAAACAACTTCATAAACCAGTCGTCTCAAAACTCCATGTATTATTCTAGCTACAGTTTAAACAACAGGTTGTCCACATTAAGCTATTTAATCCAGTTCTTACCTATTTACATGAAGTCAAGTCAGATGATGAACATCACATTGATATGATCAGCCACCCCCCCAAAAAATAATGTCGGCCTATCCATGTCACAAAACTACTAAAATTCTCGTTCTGTAATTAAATGCCATGAAACTATGCAGAGTTCAGATAAAGCTACCTGTCACAACTACAGTCACAATCGGGTAGCACTCAGTAACCCATTCAAGATCATGGAAAACACATTTCCTTCACAGAACAAGGACTTTTCCCCACTCATATTTTAGAGAGCTGTGGCTCTGAGAAAACACAGCCTTCACACACTTGTCAAGCAGACATTTGATCAAGGAAAGTTGGATACCTTTCCGTAGTTGACCCATCTACAGTTAGTGCTTTACAGAAAGTCATACACAAAACATGCCATTTCATTAATCACTGACATTCAAGTTTACTGTATATTTTATCTCAAGTTTGCTTTCCAACTATTTTTCTTCCATGCAACATTTACTTCTTGTAAAAACACTGTAGTTTACACAGATGTCTGAAAAATCAGTTTCAAGGTTTTCTTAAGCAACCACCCAGCCTTTGAAAAAAGGACTTAGATGATTTTCTGTGCCACAGTTATTCACTACCTACAGGAAGGGGAAGAGCAATATTTAACTCACTGGTAAACACAGTATGTTTACAAGTTATGCTAACAAGAGGCAGCAGCAACAATCCCTGTCAATTCCCATGGGTGCTGGCAGAGACACTATCAGGATCCACCATTTGTTTCCACAGTACAACTAACCTACCCACTATATGGTCCTGAACACTCTCCCCATACTGTCATACTGGAGCGTAACCACAAAGATCCTTTTCACACCTGATATTCTTCAAGAAGAGTAAAAACAGGACTGCATATTGACCACTCCAGCTTAAGCTTACAGTCCTAAGCCAGCTGAGGACTGAGCTCAGTGCTTGTTTGTGGAAGAACACCCCAGAAATAACTGGCCTAATAAAATGCTGAATTTAGAAACTGCAATATTAGCAAGTCTACCAAAAAAAATCCCACCTTGAGGTGTGATACTCATTTATCATTTTATTCTCACACTGTTCCACAAATGGTGGACACCAGTTTCACCATTAGAAAAGGCAGCGTGCTCTTGCAGGCAAGGAGGCCAACAGTATCCTGGAAGATAGTAAGAAATTAAGGTATTAAGAAGAGTGTGGCCAGTAGGCTGATGGAGGTTCTCTTCCTCCTCTTTGCTGTCCTAGTAAGGCCCACGTCTGGAAGTCCAGTTCGGGGCACCTCAGTTCAAGAGGGACAGGGAACTACTAGAGAAAGTCCCATGGAGGGCTACAAAGATGATGAAGAGACTGAAGAAGAATCAAAGAAAAAGTTGAGACCTAGGACTGTTTAGCCTGGAAAAGACTGAGAGGGGATCTTCTCAAGGTTTATCAATATCTAAAGGATGGGAGTCAAGAGGATGGGGTCAGCCTCTTTTCAGTGGTGCCCAGCGATAGGACAAGGGGCACCGGGTACAAACTGGAACATCGGAAGTTCAACCTCAGTATCAAGAAAAAATTTCTTTACTGTATGAGTGCTAGAGCACTGCAATTGGCTGCCTGAAGAGGTTGTGAAGTCTCCTTCTCTGGAGATTTCAAAACCTGCCTGGACATGTTCCTATGTGGCCTGCTCTAGGTGATCCTGTTTTGGATCCCTTCCAACCCCTACCATTCTGTGAAATTCCATCAGGGACACAAGATACATATGGTATCGGGCCATTGCTGGCATGACTGAACATAAGAGACTACAGTAGCACAGGACTTTTATCCTAAATTGCATATTCCATCATTATGAAGTAGCTGCACTTCAAGTACTACCGACACCCTTGTAGTTTTAATACTCTGCAAATTATGAGTAATAAGCAAGATAGACTATATTTCAAGCCACCTTCTACCACAAACAGGATAACACTTAAGATAAAAATAAATGAAGTCTTGATAAGAATGGATTTTATCCCAGCACAGACTTTAGGAATAAGTAATCTTACACATTTCACAAAGCAGGAAGTAACAGCCAATTGTGGTTTATCTCAGTATGAAGTCAGCTACCCATCAATCCAGATGCATGTGCCAGTAGACATAATTAGCACCATCCATACATTACAAATTAATGCCCAACTTCAGCCTTTGGAGGGCCATGCCAAAGCACAGGATGTCTATCTAGCAATGAGCTAGTTTAGAAAAACGCTAGTTCAGATTCCAGCCCTGCCTTGTGCACATGATCCCCTAGGAGTGAAGCATAAGTGACTTCATGGCACCTTATGTTTACACAGCCAAGTTGCAGAAACAGCCTGAAAACCAAGCATACTCCTACCCATGCATCCCTTGCTTGAAGCAATCATTTTGGATAGAGTTATTTCCAGAACACAAAAACATTAAGCACTCATGTGGACAACCCTATTCCCCCTCTCCCCTCAAGAGATGCTCAATTATTCAGAATAAAGCTGAGGTCAGTTCTTGATGCTTGCAATGCATGTTAAAGAGCTGATAAGATACACCATTCACAGTCTTGACAATTAATTTATGTATAGTTTCCCTTTTTTTCCTGATGTTTAAACTCAGATTTCTTAAGTGTAGACTATGGTCTACAGCATACCTATAAGTTGAAAGCATCAGATACTAGCAATTCCACTATGATTTTAAAACACACACACAAAAGAAATCAGTGCATACAGTAAAGCTGCTTAAAATTTCAAGCTTAACTAAGGATTAATGTGGCCAGCTTACAAAACACATCATAGAACATTTCTAACAGCCATTACATATTCACAACATGAAGATGGGATGAAAGAACATACAATGGAAATCAAGCATCATCACTTACCCTTTTCTCTCTAGTGGATCCAAAAATACTTGCTCACAGAAACTCATTAATTCAGCAAGACTATCAGTAAGACACATCTGAAGGCGGTACAATAATAGCCAGTTATGCCAATTTTACTGAACTCAAGATGAGGCAGATGTGTATCCTAGCAGTTTTGCATTGATCTCCTGACCTTTAACCTTCAAATTTTGCTAGTGACTTTTACTTGTAACTTTACAAAAACTTCACTGAAAAAAAAAAAAAAAAATCAACTCTGCTAACACAGAAGTAACACCTTTAGCAAGTAGTTATCACAGGTATTATCCCTAACCACTCACTCTGCCCCGCCAAGTTTGCAGACAAAGCCTTCTACCAAACAGCAGACTTGCAGCCATGGTTTGTTTCACTTCCATTGTTGGGCTACTGCCCTGGCAGGCAACCAAGAAGAACAATACCTGGCATGGAAGAAGGGCTTCCCATCACCCTGAAAAAAAAGAGCCTGCTGACCACAGCTCTTCCTGTACCTTTCCTCCTCCTGACCCTCAGAAGAAACCACTGTCTCTCTACAATCTCCTATCATGATACTGATTGTACTGAGGATAGGGGCTAATACTCACCATCCTCAACACTGCTGATGTTCTGCCTCTGCCATTCCCTTTCCCATTATGCCCAACAAGATGGTATTTGCACAGCACCCTGAGAAAGAAACTGGATATAGTGCATCACAGATAAGTGTGAAATATGCCCTACAAATCCTTAAGGCTCGTTGGTGGACAAAAGGAATCCCCGAATGTGCAGCACCATTTAAGAAATGAAACTAGCATAAGCAGTCACCTACTTGTAGTCTCACTAGTGAATTTCACAAAAGACTGACTTACCAACCTGGTTCCCAGGGATCCTAACAGAAAACAAAATCATTAACGTCACAGGATACACAACATAAAACAGATGACATGGCTCACATGCACAGGAGATTCCTTATTTCAGATACATTATCTTTTTTATTATACTTCAGATGAAAATCTGTGCTGGTTTGAGCTAATTGGAATATTTTTAATAGAGAAAATTATACTGTAGGCTGTGAAGGTAAAGCCATGGTGATGTCTACTTCACTCATAGGCTTGCTGTGATGTTTAAGTATAAGAAAACCAAAACAAAAAGATAAGAGTCTCTCCAGCGGGCAGTATGGGTCACGAGACACTGGTTTGCTTCTTGGGTCTCGGGCTAGCAGCTTCTTGGGCTAGCAGCTCTGGCTGTTGAATAACTTCGCTAACCACTTTTCTTCTAATCCTCCCCAGCCGATCCTCCTTGCGCGTAAGCCAAACCTTGGGGTAAGGTGTAAGGGTGGGGAGAAGGTGGAAGGGTGGTTGGGAGCCCCTCCTGGGGTCTCGGATTTCTGGGAGGGGTGTTGTGTGTCTGTATTACCTTAAACTTGTATATTTCTGTAAATATTCCTGTATATACTGTATATATTTGCTTGTATATTGTGCTGAGTTGTAAATATAGCTTCATCTCTTAACTTCCAGCCGGCTGAGAGTCTAGCCTGGGTCATTTTAAAGTGTGGGGGGGCGGGGAACTCCTAAACCGTCACAAAATCCAACCTGTTTTTACACAGGGAACAAAAAAGTCATACTTGGCAATAGGTTTGGGAAATGAATTGATCACTGTTAAGAGAAAAGCATTAAGTCCCCAGTGGTTACTGGGTACTACATACCTCAACAGAGGATGCCTTCCCAAAATCAAAATCAGTGTGCATGGTGGGAGCTGCTCTTAAAGAAACAAAGTTGTCCAGAAGACTTGACAGTAAGACTATTTTGTTTACCTTTATTCATAATAAAGACTCAATTACATTCAGAATAGACTTGAAAGTGTCATTTCACATACATGGACTGTTTCCTTCTCCATGTGTTCATCGTCCTCCAATGATTAGCACACAGCTCTCCTCTCAATATTATCCCCAAGAAACTCCTCATACTATTCTATTACATTGCCACATTTTCAGTCAACATAAAATAACAATACTAACTTAGATGACAATTTAAAATAGTTTTGGTCCCAAAGCTAACATTGAAAGGTAAATGTGACAATCACTACCCAAAAGAACTAGTCAGGACCATTAAACACAGAAGAAAATTAATATAAGCTAGTTTTATTTGATTTGCTCAGAATAATACTGAATTACTAAGAACAGATGGAAAATCTTCACGACCATCTTACATCTCAATTACACAGTTTTCAAGTAGAGTTTATAAAAGAGATGTCTTCCAGTCTCAGTACAGCTATGCATGCAAATAAAAAATACCTGCATGTGGCTTTGGCTGGGTGCTTACAGCTACAGTCATCCCACCCTGCATGGGACCAGCAGAAGAAGGAATACATAATGACTGTGAGGTCTTCCAAAGTCCAACTACCTGCCCAAGTCCAAGAGGCACTCTTCTATATTTGCTTTTACCTAGCTTTATAGACATCTTTAATTGCCTACTTACACATGAAGTTTTTGTACTCAGCAGTACAAAGGTAACCATGCAATTGGGCATGCACTTCTAAAACAATCTGAAGTTAAAAACTAGCTTCAATCTAAACATAAAATACAAATGACCTGCAAAGATCATATACTACATCCTTGAAAGACAACAATGTGAGACACCTTCAAAAAATCTATTAAAAGATCAGTTTACCAAGTATCACATCAGAATGGTAAAATGGTTATTATAGCTATCATTACTGTTAAACCACAAGGCCTTATTGACTAAAAGAACAGCCAGTAAGTGCCAGACTGTTGTCCTAAACTTGTTGCCTATAGGACAAAACGCTGTGGCTATTTCACCACCATTAAGCAGCTGCTATTAGTAGATGTTTGTCAAAATAACAAAGAAGCATTTTGCAAACAGTGAAGCAGACAGAGCAAGTTCTTTTAACAAATGTCATATAGTTGGTTTGTTCCTGTCAGTTACTCTGTTTTCACAGAAGAGTTCTAATTTTAATAAGCACAATTTCATTTGGCACAAAACTCGTATCTCTCATGAGATCTGTATTTATAAATGTTAGTTTATTTTTAAAAACATTTAGAAGCTGGCAGATCCCAGATCCAATAATAGTTTCAACACTGACCTTAACAACAAAGTCTAATCTAATATGCTTCAGCTCAGGGATCCAACCTGGCATGCCAAAGTATCTCACTTCAGTGAGCAAAGAATATGGTCAGAAGGGTCAATTGCACAGCCCAAGCCTATGGGCTTGCCACATCCACAAGCCCCAAAACATCCACACCTAAATACTGCTCTCACAGCATCTGTTTTAGCCACAAGAGACCTTCTGGAGGTGACTAGTGGGGACAATACCAACCAAACAAAAAGAGAATGGCTAAGTAGAAAATGGCTTAGCATTCTGAGGAACCAGAATGCAGTGAAGAGCTCTCATTGATGAGCCCAAATAATAGTGCTCTTCCAATCCACTTTTACATATGGAGACATTTCAACCCATCTTAATGCTTTCACAAACATATATCATTGCTTGATTTATTTTTTGGGGAAAGTACCTAGAAGCTAAAAATTCTCCTAAGGTGTTGTTTAGATTTTGGGGGTTTTTTGGTAGTAGACGACAAGACTATATACTCCCATTTCTGGGGTGCAAGGGCAGAGCTAGACTCCCTCTTCAATTAAAAAAAAAAGCTTACATTTCTGTTCACTCATCCTCATCCACCGCATCTATATATTATGTGTTATCAGGACAAATCTGCTCTCCCCAAAGATTAGAGCTAGATGGCTTCATGCCTTATAAATGGAATCTGAGTGTTATATCCTGGCAATGTGTCTGCTTGGTTGTTTTGGATTTTTTATCCTCAACAGTTCTAGGTTTTCTTTCCTTTAAAGAATAAGCTGGTTTTATTTTAAAGTAATCCACACAGGAAAATCAAGACCCCACACACACCCTTTCCTGCCCCAGCTGAGCCTCCCTCACCACACACACCTTCCCACACGTGCCCCTGAGCAGGCAGCATGTTTGCCAGCACGGCTTCCTCTCGGGCCAGGGAGCAGCGTCACCTCCAGCTCATTACCACCCAGCCAACACTTACCTGTGGCAACCAAGCCCGAAGCATTGCCCAAACGCTTTTGGAGTGACAGCTTCACTAAGCAGGAAGCACCTCATTTCCAGTTTACGACTTTGTTTACTGGCTACCTCGTTGCAACATGGAAAAGTTCAAGTGCTTCATGACATTTCACTGAGAAGATATTTTAAAATTAAAGTGTGTATCACAGTGCAACATAGGATGCAACCACCACTCATCCTTTTTCAAAAGATGTTTTCACTTCCTAATCTACATAATCTGTAGCACATCATTGCTCAAAACGAATTCCACAAAATCTTTGATGGAGTTAAGAGAACATAAAATGTAGCCCTGTTGTTTTTTTTTTAAAAAAAAAAGGACCTTACTCAGAGCTCCTAACTTAAAAACTAATTTCACAACTTAACACACTGCTTCAGCTTAATCTCGTGGCTCTTCATCCTTACTTCTAAGAACCTGCAAGATCTTTAACCTCTCCACAGATACATCCAGAAATCCTCAAGCTATATTTCCAGAAAGAGGTAGTAAACAGATTTTTGTTGAACCCCAATAGTTATCTCTTTCAATACTAAACCACCAAATAAACTGGGAGAAAGTCTCTCAACTCAGTTAATACAGACCCAGAGGCATATATCCAAGTCTGACTTGCAAAGAAGAGGAAAAGTATTGTTCCTATCTTGTAGGCAGAAAGGCATTTCATTAAATTAGGATAATATCAAGGGAACTAATGCTTCAGAAATAAGAGACGACCAATTTTTCCTTAATTTTTAAGTGAAAACAGAATAGCTTCTACACAGAGGACACACAGCAGAAGAATCAACAAAGCAAGGTAATAAAAATAGTAAGAAAAGACTAGAATAAGGTGATAAAACCCAGCCAGGATGCATTTAGAGGCAAACAAGCCTGTCTTCCTCCTTTAACTGATCATCCATGCAGTGAGGGGGAGGGAAGAGGAAGCAGCAGTAACTCTGAGCTATTTACACTATAGTAAAACTTTTGATGTCTTGTAGCATTCCCACAGTAAAATATGACTATACTGTAGATTCATCTAAACCACAAGATTTTTTCCAGTTGTGCACCAAGTGTACTCCGAGAGTACATGACAAGCCTTCCAAGCTTGGCAGAAAGTTATCACCATGACATTATGCAATGTTTTCATTAACTGATGGTGAAACAGTGTTTATACATTTATGAACGAAGCTGAACTGGAAGAGTTTGCAAGCACTTTGCTACGAAGCCTTGTTCTCTCTTCCAAACTCAATAAACTGGTGATCAGAAGTCATTAGTACTAAGTTCAATAGAAGCTAGAGCAGAACTCTGTACTTCAGAAAGGAAACAGCAGTCCAAACGTGCAGCAGGAAGCAGCTGACTAGGCAGCTGTACTGCAGAAACTAAGTCGTGTTGATATCAACAATCAAAGCTAGATTTGATACGTTGTTACTGCAGAAAGACAAATGCACACAAAAAAAACCCAACCAAAACCAAACCACACACTCAGAGAAAAAAAAAAAAGGGAGGGCAAAAAAACCCCTAAACAGACACCCACCCCCACCCCCCACAGAACACTCCCAAAAATCACCACCCCTCAAAATGTCATTCTAAAAACACTTGAGTGTAATAAAGGGAAACCAATCATTCTTCTCTCTGGCACTGGTGAAGGCTTAGATAAAGCAACGTGACCACCATATTTTAGGATGCTTCAACACATCACTTTTAGAATGACAAGAAAGGTAAAGCCAAGAAGCAGCCACCCCTATCTTAGATGTGGCACTCTCTAGACCTGGTACAGAGGTAGTTACGTGAATGTGCTCAGGGCAGCCACTGCCCTTCCACATTGACACCCCACTGATGGGTAGGTCTTGGCTGATTCACATGTCCCATGAATGCCTTGTGATTTTACATGGCAAAGGAATAAAGCCCACACTTAGCTTCAAACATATCTTCCTCACTTGCTCCATGGGCTTGCCATACAACACTCCACATTCCATTTCCTCCATATTGCCTTCATAAATTGCATGTTTATATCTGTAATTTCCAAACTTCCCTTGCTCTAAAGGGAAGTAAGTACCTTAGGGCCAAATTTCCCTTTTTTATTTTTGCTTATCCCTCTATAGAAAATTAAATGGTCTGTAACATTGCCACTGTTAAAAAAAGTGGTTGCACATTTAGATCTCCCCCTTCTCCTCCATCACCCATTTTTGCTGGTGATAACAAGAATCTTGCTGGTAGTATGAAAATGGCTAAACCATACATTCTCCCAACATGCTTATAGATCTTATCATGTAGAGTTTTAATTCTACCCATGAGAAAGAACTTCCATATCTCTGCTCCAATTCTGATATATTTGTAAGAATGAAAAAAAAAATCCTTTTTAAGTCTGTCTCTTGACATTTCACTCGATGTGTCCTGCAGTCTTCTCAGGATTTTGACAGTCTGCATAAAAGCGAAGACTGCAGCAGGTTGAGAGGCCTGCTTCTCCCTCGTCCTTTGCTGTTAATTTGGGACGACTGGAAGCAGGTGACTGCACACTTGACTGCTTGTATCCTGTGGTGCAGCTGCTATGCAGAAAGCAGAGTATGTAAACATTAACATGATTTGTGCCTCCTAAGAGTCTGTGAGCCACATGAGGCATTCAAGCAGCACCTTTGCACCCCCTTTGTGCGTGGCATCGCTCTCTTACATTAGCACATCGTTAAGCTAGAAGTACCTACTAAAATGGCTCCAGTGTTTGGCAAGGTCTATGATTTTTTGTTAATGATCTTAAAAGGATTTCAAAACATTACTTATGTAAGTTTTCACCTAGTTTGCCAGAGGACATTTTACCAAAGGGACAGGAATCTCAATATATTGTCATCTTAAGGGGAAAACAAAAAATTCCAAAACGACACAACCTAAGGCCTTGCTTTCTTTATACATTTGTTTCCCTCTATGCCAGGTTAGTTAAAGGGCATCTGATCACCTGTACAGCAATTAAAAATGTTTCTAAGTTTTCCTCCCTGAAAATTAAAAGAATAGACAAAGGTCATATAGAGGTTCTGAATATTTTAAAGATGCAAATATTGGCTTGGGCCTTACCTGGATATTTTGAAATTGTATTTCACTTGGACAATAAACAGTTTTCAAACTACAAGGTCTGGTATTAAAATCTAATTCTAAAAATAACCTGCCTTGCTGCAATCGATCAAGTGAAGGTTTAAGCAATTGAGAAACAAGGAGAAAAGCAAAGGGGGAAAAAGCCACTTCAAATCTCTACTCTAGTACTTCAACCTCATTCATTTATAGATGTTTGTGATAATTTCTATACTACCTGTGCTATAGTCACACCATATAACCCCTATAGCACATACATATAGGAAGTCCACCTAAGCCTGGTCATTTACACAGTGTGGCTATTAGAAAACATGTCATTAACGAACCTAATTAGCATGTGTATATCATCTAAGTGTTAGTATGCAACACACGGATATCGAAGCTATATACAAGTGTTTCTCAAAACATCAATGTGATAACACAAAAGAATGTGTTTTTAAAACTGAAAGCAGCCAGGTAAACGATAGAAATAAAAACTTTAAGAAACCCAAATACGTAGGCAAGAGCTTTGGGGTTTTTTTGGGGGTTGGTTTTTTTTTTTTTTTTTAATTAACGCTCGGAATTCTGCGACGAGCACTGGCTAAGATTTGTTTAAAAACCAATCTCGCTTTAACTAACAAAAATCAATAACCGCTGTTCATGGCTCAAAATAGAGGCCATGACATATTTTCACCTCTAGGGGCATCAGCAGCTGTTGCCATACTGCAAAAGAGCTGAAGTGTTACAAACACAGACGTAGGCAGTGGACTTTATTTTTCTGTAAAACCAGATGTCAGTAATCTAGGTAAGATGTAACCAAATGACAGTGAAGAAAAACAATACTGCCAAGTACTTGTTATGATGCATCTCCTTTATAACCGGAACAAAAGCCCACTGTCGGATTACAAAACAACACGAATGGAAGTTATGGTTATCCTTCAGGATATTTTTCAGCCAATTTATTTTGGCCAATATATTTTGGTCCGTGTGCTGGCATTGCTCGTTGATGCCTGGTTAGCCTTTGACCGCCTCTCGCCTTGGCACTGCAGCTCTGTGCTAATGAGCCGGCCGCATTTGACACACGAACTGCAGCATTTCGCCAGCAAAAGCAGCTTGCGACGGTGTTTGTCTCCCTTCCATGCAACCGAGACAATGGAGAGCTGACGGGCAGGCAGGGCCTGGGCTGTTCACCACCTTCACTGGGTACCTGACAGTGTCCCTCTCACCAGCATTTCCCCAGTTGAATCCGAGGAGCTGGTAGCTGGTTATTCTCCCACCCATCAAAATGACAGGGGAGGGGATAAGGGCATAGAACAGTAACACGAAAACGGAACACTGGGCTACTTCTAATCCTAGAAACAAAAGAAACATCTTGATAAACCGCTTACCTCGTTCCGGCTTCATTTTCTCTGGTTCCTCAGAGCAGTCTGTAAGCAGCGAAATGCTCTGGCGCTCTCCCTGCGCAGACCGGCTGTCGCTGCCTCCAGTTAGCGATATTAACGATTTTTCCCGTGTAAAAATAAGCAGCCGGGGCCCGGCCGCGCCGCCCGGGCTCGCCCGTCCCCGTCGCCCTAGCTGGGCCGGCCGACAGGCAGGCAGGCAAGCTGGCGGGGCCGGCCGGGAGACCTAAGTGCCGCCGGCCTCTCCCCGCGCCCGGCCACGGTGTCCTTCCGTGACACGGCGCCGACCGGGGCTATTTATAACCTGCCAGGGAAAAGATCCCACAACAACAGACCTCGGCTCACCCCCTGTTCTGAGTCACCGCGGCCCCGGGCGATGGCAGCCCCGGACGGAGTCCCCTCCCTCCCGCCTGCCCCAAGGAGGGCAGCGAGTGGTACCCCCCAGTCCCGCCC
>VWYK01013414.1:35475-76276 GCA_013399775.1 Semnornis frantzii
CAGCAGCTTCATCCCCGGCCCCGCCGCTGTCGCCCGGGCTGCCGGGCCGTGTCCCTCCACGCTTCGCCTCGGTCAGACAGCCCGCCCCTCCCGCCGTCGCGGAGCACTGCTCTCCATGGCTCTGCCTCCTGCCCTTCCTCCTCCTCCTCGCCGCTGACTAACTCCCCTCCTCTCCGTCAGGCACTCCCCGCCTCCCGCCGAGCGGGTCACACACATCACAGCCCGGTGGCGGGCTAGACAAGGTCAGGTAAGACAGGACATGGCAGGGCAGAGTGGCTGGGCCNNNTCGGACACGGCGATAGTGGGGGACGCAGCAAAGCGTCCTCCGTGGCCGCTGGAGCCCGGTCGGCTCCGCGCCCGCCCCGCGACCGCCTCACGTGCACCGCAGCGGCCAATCCTCTGTCCGCACTTCCTGCCTGGCCGCCCGCCCGCCGAGCAACTTGGTTGCCATGGCAGCAAAGCGCCGGCCCGGCTGGCGTTTGCAGCCGGCGGCTAGAGCCGCCCAACGGGGAGCTCGGGTGCCGGTATTTTGGCGGCACACCAACCCGCTGCTCTGCGAACGACGTTGCCGCGGTTTATCGGTTTACCTACACTGCAGCCCCCTGCTTCTGATTTTCCCCCCATTCCAAGCATTTAGCAGGCAGGTTCTCGCCCTGCGGCCCTTCGCTCACCTGGCGGGGGCTGGCGCGGCACTTCAGCCCCTCTCCCGCGAAGGACCAGTGTGGGGAACCACACTGCCGTTAGCCGCTCGCCGGTTCTGCCTCTTCGCACGGGCGTTGTCACTCTGCCTCCCCCTACTTCCAAAAGGACTTGTGCCCGTGCCCGTCGGGGTGGCTGTATATATATGTAGGCGCCCGCTGAGCGGTGATTCAAAGCATCAACTGCCCAATCTGCCGCGGGTTGCGCCCCCCTCCCTTTCACACCGCCCGAAGAAACGAGCTGCAAAAGAGGTGAAGGAGGCCTTGTTTGTGTCCCTGGCCCCGGGGCAAGCCGCTGACCTGGCGCTTTTTCCTCACAGACCCACAAACTGCCCTGCCCCGCAGCGCTGTGCTTGACGCCCACTTTACACTGGTAACTGTTAAGTGCGGAGAGACAACAGAGTCAGCTGGGCTGTAGTTACAAAACCACCTTAATCTATCAGAATTTTAAAGTTTCCACAAAAGAGATGGGCTTGCCTCATCCCTCATTTCCAGGCCTCCGTGGCTGCCCAGCAAAGCAAGCCAGGATTCTGGGCTGCCGACCGCAAACCTTCCCGCGGCTGTTACCTCTCCTGCGCCCCAAGCCCGCTCTGTCTGCGTGCAGGTACACTGCTAATGCTGGAGACACAAGCTGTGATAGGACATCCCCTGTCAGCAGGGCCCCAGATCTGTGCAGGCTAAAGTGGCTGTAGTGGCCTCCTGACAGCCACCTGGCGACTGTGCTAGGGCCAGGGAAAGCCCCACAGACAGCTCTGTTATGGTGAGTTGGACCCTGAAAAGATAGATGGTACAGACCTCTCTTGCTTTAATGTGGCCCTGTAGTTGGGATATACACAGGCTTCACTGCACCTTTGATCATTATGCTGGCAGTTCTCTGCCACTGGGATTATTGTTTACAAACACTTCCATCTTATAGACTGAGTCCTGTGGAGGGGTAGTCACTCCCTACCACAACATGATTTATAAACATGCATATCTTCTGCCCTTTCTATAGAGAAACAATGGGCATGGGTTAGTCATCTTCCCATCCTCTTCGGTGTGCCGAGACCCCTGCAGATGCACACATGCTTAGGACCTGTGCAGCCACCCTCTTCTCACATCTAGACAAACAGCCACTGAAGATATGGCAAATACACAACCCCAAAAGAATTAAATTCTCCACTGCTTGGCACATATGAACTGCACCTATTTCTCTCTTTCATTTATCAGTTGTACATCATTACACTGAACAGGTGTGTCACAATAAACTGTCCTGTAAACACCTCTCATTTCAGTCATAATCTAAAATACATTAGCAAGTAGGAGGACATCTCATGCAGCGCTTTGATATTACATTCGTAAGTACATGAGTGTCACTTCTGTTGCTGTGTGACTGCTGCAGATCTGTTTAGTAATTACAGTTCTAGGAGCTCTCTGCCGGATGCAATATAATTGCAAATGTGGCAATCCAAGATTATAAAAGGAGGAATTTGACTGAGCAATAAATACTGTAGATGTATGTATATGTGAAGTTGAGCATGACTACACTGGACATGATTCAGCCACCTGTCAGATCCTCCTACCGGGGACAGTCATCCTAATGAAAAGTCACATCCTTTAGGCTGCTAATTATTGCTGTAAGACATTGCAAATTAATTTGTAGCTTGTTCTAATATTGGTTTCACAGCCAAAATCAGTCTTTCTACTGTTTAACTACAACTGTAGCTGTTTAACTGTTATGCTTTATGTAGTTTTTTTTAATATCTTTAAAAATACTTTTTTTCCCCCAAACATCTCACCAGACACAAATAGGCCCAACTTCCAAGAAAACACTCTGTTAACACACCTTTTCCCTAGTGTTTTCTTAACTAATAAACAGAACAGTAAGTACACAGCTTCCCGTTACTTCATAGTTCTTAGGAGTTCAAGCCAATGGGAAGTGTAGGTGTCAGCCTGAAAACTACCTGGGGAAAAAAAAAAAATATTTTCTAAGGGATATGACTGGAGTAAGCCAGGTCTGATGTGCAGTCCTACTTTACGTGACTGTGTAGATTTCAGGGTCATCTTCCCCTTGAGTTAGGCCATTTCTGGAATCAGACAGCAACAGGCATGTCTAAGATACATATTTCAGGTTCTGCTTCATTTCAGACAAAGAAGGACGGTCTCCCTTTTGACCACATAGACATATAATAAAGCTAAAAAAAGCAGAATGGAAAATTTAGTGTTATTAGAAACATCCAATTATACAATAATTCATATATAATATTAAAAGCAAAATAAGGGTAAAAGTCCAAAAGAAACTGCCAGGCTTAGTTTGGCTAAAACAGCTAAAAATGTCTTTGAACTCATAACTTTCAGTCACCAACTAAATGATTAATGCTTCATGAATGCACAGAGAAAAATATGGCATAAGGTGCTTCAACCATGGGAATCTGCTTACACATACTTTGAAATTTTTTGAGAACAATGACAGTACTGAAATACATTTCTGTCTTCAGGAGCTGAACATCAATTTCAAACATCTGAAAAGCACATGGCTGCATTACGCATCACACAAAAGCAGGATTACCTTAGAAACACTAACAGAACGCTGCTAAGTCTAGACCAACATGTACTTCTGGGAGCACAATCAGGGATAAAACCAGGTTTCTTATCAGTCTGTGTCTCATGGTTGAATAACTTTGGTGTCTAGACAGGTAAGAGTTTAGGCTGCAGCATGCGCGCAGACAAAGTGGCTCTCACGCACAGTCTCCAGTACTGAAAAGCATGAGTTTGGGTGACAGACTTTCAATGGAGACCTTAACAAGACCACTCAACCTCCTTTGCCTGAAACATCATATCTTTCTTCTCTAATGAGCATTACCCACATGTAAAGCATGGCTGAAATGGGTCATTAGATTCTAGAAAAATCCCAACTTGGGGTAGCATAGGACAGCATTGTCACTTAAGTCTTGTCCAGATAACAATGAAATTTAGAAGAAAAATAAATCAAGATGAATGTATGGCTCTGTTTTCTTTCAGAGCTTCAACACTGTATGCATTTGGCACAGTCCCTGCAACCTGGAGCAGGGTGTATTTTAGGTTCAGCTGTCAAAAAAGTGATGTCTGATGTAGCAGATCAAGATTCCTGCAATTCCTGGAGACAATTACTCTCTGTCAAGTGATATGACACAACTGCTTTTGACATGGCTGCCACCTCTGTGATACAAAGCCACCACATGTGGGAGAATGTTATAGCCAAAGGATGAAGACAGTTAGAAATAGACCAGAAAAATATAGTATGCAATGAAATAAATTTGAAATACACTAAAAAAGCCTGTGAAGAATCAGCTGTAATTTAACTGTCACCAGTAGTAACTGCTTTGGAAAGAGCATTAAAATAGAAATGAGTTATGTTCTACAGAGTACTACATGAGAACTCTGTGCGCTGAGTACGTGCTGATACAGTTATACACAGGGATAGGGAATGAAAGATGTCCAGGATTAGCCCATAACAATATTTGGGCATTTATGTAAAGCAGCCTGATTTTGAAAGGAAAACTGATCTCTGGCTCCCACTGACTTCAGCAAAATTTGTCAATCCACAGCATTTTTAAAAGCCAGTCCACCTTGTGTTCCTAATTATGGAACTAGGCACCTAATTTTAAACAGTTTAAAAAAAAAATTCTTTGGGCTACAGGCTTGATTCTTTTCTTGTTACGTCAGCTCTTCCTAGTTTAAATGCATCAAGTAAGTCAATGGAGTTACTTCTACAGGAAACCTGTCCCATCAGTGGAAATTCATCTGGGACAGAGTAGGAATAACAGTATTTTAGTTTTTGTTTCTTAGAAATACACAAATCGTGGTCCTGGTACTAAATATTTTGAAGAGAGTGAATAAATGTAACAAGCTTAAATCAACAAGTGCTCTTCTGCTAGACCCTGCTGCTTGTTAATTTAGAGAAATGTGTCTTTTCATGCAGCTCATACCAAAACCCTCCATTGGTTAATTTTGTAACTAACTGGCACTTTCAATGTAAAAATATATAGCTATTAGCATGTTCTTACTAAATTCTGTTATTTTCTCCTAAATTCCCTTTTTAAAATTAGTAAAATGGCTTTTTGTTTGTTTGTTTGTTTTCCTCTGTGTGCTCTAAAATCCTTTATTTTCCAAGTAGCACTTTCTTACTGGAGACATAGCCAAGACAAAGCTGAGAGGGTGCTAAGAGAACAACATAGAGCAGTAATTGCACTCATCTTAGGAAAGCTTATCCTGCTCCCCAAAAATGATTTCCTGAACTTGACAATTTGCTACTAAACTGTGTTTACATACAGGAGATTTTTTAGTTAGAAGCAACCCAATCCCTGTCCAGTGCTGCTTCTCAAGTTCTCCTGATCCTGTGGGATACTCTATGCCTTCTGCACTCTTCTGGCAACAGCAACAGGAACTTAGCACCTCTCAGGATGGACTGTCTCCCATCTGTCTTCCAGAGACTAAGGTCTTGAAGTCAGGCCTTGCCAACAGAAATTAAGCCCTTCCTGTGTAACTTGTATAATTTCTTCTCCGTTTAGCGCAACTCTTAAAATTGTATTTCATAAACCTCATGTGTTTCTTTACTAACTGATCTCTGATGCATAATTAGAGACCAGGTCCAAAACAGAATGGTCCTATCGCATCTGAAGTGGACTGATAATGGAAATGTAGAAGTATGAGGATAAAGGCACAGAAAGGAAGACTAACCACCTGTTCTGTCCCAGCAGATACCTACTCAGTAATATCACAACAGTTAAGTTTCATTGCATCAGCACTTGACTAATCACGCAGTAATGCACTGAAAATGCTGCTTATGAATAGGTCATTAATTTCTGAAAGAGAGGGAAATTGCTGTCTTTTACATAGAAAATCTTCTCTGTGGCTGTAATATTCATTCTAAGACTGGAAACAGTTTGGTTGTTCTTTTTACCAACGACGTTGTGCAAGTTCATTGATGAATGCTAACATTATGTTACATTTACCCAGGACTAACCTTGATGGAAATATTAATCAAAAGGGTAAATATTAATAAAAAAGGTATAGATTTCCATAATTATTTTTTTTTTTCAACAGCAAGCTCTGACATTCCCAGAACAGAAGCTGGAGATACGTTTGCCAAGAGAAACAGCAAGACATTGCCGACAGTAGAAGCCTTTAAGAAAATATGTTCATGAGAACTGTTCTAGTCTAGGTCATCTCTCACCACTCAGCATTTCCAGCTTAATTTTGATCAGGTATATCTAATAGCTATATATCCCAGTTATTCACTGATCTGGCAGGAATACAAGTACCCCATTAATATTATTTCTGTTAATTTCAGTGAAAACTGAGGACATAACACTTGAAAGGAGGTGTTTAGGGTTTTATAATCCTGGTTTTCTATTGCTAATGGCTTGATCTGCCTTGCAATAATTTCCAGCGCAGTTCGGTACAAGAAACTGTGCCAAATTAATTGCTGTTGTAGCTCCATCTGGTAGGTGGTCATGAAGTTCAACTTCTGATGCCTCTGCCAGCTCTGTTCACTTTCCCCTTCCTGCTGCAGCAGCTGGCTCATCGCTTAGCACAATACCAACGAGGTGGCAGCACATCTCAGCCAGCTCCTCCCACTTTAGTCAGCTCTGCTCTGCAGCGAAACTCACATTCACAGCCTTTGCCCTCACACGTCTCCACTGCTCCTGGCTGCTCGTGTGGAGCTTGGACCGCAACGACCATATTTCCAATTCTTTCCACGTGGCTATCTGCAGATTTGCCATCCCATTCAACCAGTCTGCATCCTTCCTCACACTGGTACTCATTTCTGAGAAGGGTCCAACAGCTACAGGTGAAGCAGAGCCAGCAGCCTTCCAAAGGGCACCTTGCATAAGTCTCATTCTGCAGGCATAGCAATTGCACCTGAGAGACGCAGCAAGCAGGTTTGCAACACACTGAAGAATTACTACAGCTGCACTGCTGAGTGCACTGAAATTACACACAACTTTCCACGGCTGCTATCAACGAAAAGGGTAATTCGTTTATGTAGAGAAGCAATTACCTTGCTGGAACAAGAAGTCCAGCCTATAGTTCCACCCAGGCTAAATTAATACCACAACTCCTACTAGAGCAGGGCAGGAAAGTAGCACATTGTTAAACACAGGGCAATATTTAACATAACCACATACCTGGTTTACAAGTGAAGTTCCATATCATTGGCTAAAGCAGTCGGTGAGTTGTGGCTTATTAAGGAAATGTCAGAGCTATTGCAAAACTGCCATGGCCTCATTCTAAAAAGATGTAGTTGGGTAGTTATTGGCCACAGAGCCCTTCCAATATATCCATGGCCATTTAGTGGCATATACTACATGTTCAAATAAAGGCTGAATGGAAATTAGATTGAACAGAACGGGATGTGTGTAGTTGCAGGACTGAATTCTCAACACAGAAATGTAAAAATTACCCATATTCGGGTCTTACTGGTGCCCAGCTTTTGTTCCTTCCCCTGCCTGCTCACCTTTTTTTGCTAAAAAGTGTTCCTTAAAATTCCACTAATGGTGTCCTGCTGCTGTCTTGTAATTGTATAGTCCTTAGTGAAGAATGCTTTGGGCTCACCTCTCTTGTTGGCAGTGTCATTTGTATCAGTCCTGGGCTCTTTATACATCAAAACTCCTCTGATAAAGACCAAGCCCACATCTCTTACCCCAAGCACAGTATTTGTAAGCTTTGTTGCACCTAAACCAAACCAATTTCTCTTTTCCTGAGTCTGACAAAAACTGAGAACATAATAGCAATTATGACCAAAAAAACAAAAAAAAAAAAAAACCAAAAAACAAACAAACAAACAAAAATCATTAAAACCTGAGCACCGAAAGGCCTAATTGTACTTCACCATGTAAAAAAAATAAGAAGAAAAAAATTCTTTGGCTGGCAAATGTCATCGATGGTGAAATCCTTGGCCCATATGCAAAGGTCCCCATCATACAGAAGAAGCTAGGATTTCAGCTCCGGCTATATCAGGTAGTGCTTTCTTTGCTACTTTCACACCAAATCAATTATAATTTTAATCCTTACAGTTAATTTATTCTCATGTTTTATAACATTATGTGAAGGGAAAAGGAAGCTGACATTCAAGGGTCTCAGACAATACAGTATGTGTACTTTGCAATAAAATTGCAGTAAGATTAAGTTGCTCACCTTTGGATGTCTATTAAAAATTGAAAATTAGATCACTGTGCTTATTTATACCAAAGTCAATCTTAATTAGGCTAGGTTTATATTAAACTAGTGATACAGTTGGCACATTGTGGCTGTATCTCTGCTTATATTGCTTTTGGCTCCTCCTGAATTTCTTTATTCATTTATTTTCAGTTTAAGTTGTTTAACTGAGTTTCTTTCTTTGCACAGCACATGGGCAGCTTCACTGCCTGTGAAACAGAACCCAATTGTTCTTCTGCTTACACTACTGCAAATTAGCAATGATCCCACCAGTCTATAGAATTACATCAATGTAAAGCTGACATCATAGAGATAGCAATCAAAGCCCTTGTTTCAAAGTTAATTGTTTATTGCTTGAAAAAAAAGAAAAAAAGGACAGATGAGT
Organism: Semnornis frantzii; assembly: GCA_013399775.1. Lineage (NCBI taxonomy): Eukaryota > Metazoa > Chordata > Aves > Piciformes > Ramphastidae > Semnornis > Semnornis frantzii. The sequence continues at coordinate 43,738 of VWYK01013414.1, forward strand.
ACAGAACACATTTGTTCTCCTTCTCAACTGAAATGTCAAAGAAGCATTGCAGTTTTGGCATCCAATCTGTGTGGGATTTGCACACATGATAAACAGAGCCCTAGTCACAACCCATTGTGCTAAGAGTCCATTTCCTTGATGTGATATAAAGGAAAGGAGGGGGTTTGCCCATTTCTTTACTATTATTGAGATGGCTTTTTCCACTGTTTGAAGCCAGTAGCAAACTGTCATCAGCTGCCAGGAATAATGCTCTAGCAAGAAATACGGGGCCAATTTAAAGCCGTTCCTCAGCTTTGTTTCACCAAGGTAATGCTCTGCACATTTAATGCTCTCAGACTCTTCCTTGGAGAACACAAGAAGCATCATACCAAGACTTGCAATCTTTGCCCCACCCCTTTCCCCTCTTTGAAAAAATAGCTGCAGTGCTTGTGAAAGGGACTGAGTGGGTGAGCTGGAAAGAAGATACACTCACAGAGCTCCCAGGCTGTGGACTGTCTTGGGAGGCTCCAGTAGACTGCAGCATCTTTAGGACTGCTATAACTCAGGGCACATACCTTCCTGCCGTAAACTGTGTGCAGCCGACGTACCTGAGGGGTGGGATGTCATCCAGAGGGACTTGGACAGCTTGGAGAAGTGAACCCCTGTGGACCTCATGAGGTTCCACAAGAGCAAGTGCAAGGTCCTACGCCTGGATCGGGGAAGTTCCCAGAATTAATACAAGTTGGGGGGATGTTGTGATTGAGAGCAGTGCTGCAGAGGAGGACTTGAGAGTATTGGTGGATGAGAAGCTGGACATTAGCCAACAATGTGCAGTCACAGCCCAGAAAGCCATGGATGTATCCTAGGCTGCATCCAAAGCAATATGGCCAGCAGGCTGAGGGAGGGGATTGTGCTCCTCTACTTCGCTCTGATGGGACCCCACCTGCAGTGCTGTGTCCAGCTCTGGAGATCTCAGCACAAGAAAGACATGGACCTGTTGAATCACTTCCAGGGGAGGCCACAAACTGATCAGAGTGCTGAAATACCTCTGCTGTGAGAACAGGCTAAGAGAGTCGAGGTTGTTCAGCCTGGAGAACAGAATGTTCCACGAAGACGTTATTGTGGCCTTTCAGTACTTAAGGGGGACCTATAAGAAAAATGAGGACAATCTTTTTAGCAGGGTCTGTGGCCAAGGGGCAAGAGGTCATGGTTTTAAACTATAAGAGGGTAGATTTACATTAAATATAGGGAGAATTTTTTTTTTATGGTGATGGCTGTGAAACATTTGATCAGGTTACTCAAAGAAGGGATGGATGCCCCATCCCTGGAAACATTCCAGGTCAGGTTGGACAGAACTCTGTGCAGCCTGGTCTAGTTGAAGATGTCCCTGCCCACTGCATGGGGGTTGGACTGTGTGAGCTTTAAATGTCCCTTCCAATCCAAAGCATTCTGTGATGCCATGACTCTAAGTTGTTTTTCTCTGTTTCCTCCATGGCTCTGCTCACTGTAGCACTCCAATCTTCATCACTGCTTTGTTATCAGCCTTCTGGATTCACCTCCCTTATGCTTAAAAATCTGGAAGCTGGGTCCTCATTGCAATGGGAATTTGTCTTTGTGACAGTCATGCATTACCAAGCCGCATTCAGTCATGCACGGCAGAGGTGAGTCATGCTTACAGGGACACTATGACAGCCTGGGCACTAAAGTTGCTGTGGGACACCTGTGAACTCTACCACCACCACTGCTTGTGCTACACTATGCACCCATCTGGCTGCTCCTGTTTCCATTTCCCTCTACAGGAGCACTGCTTTCTTTGCACTGCAGAACTCCCACTTCTAATAGCAGCGTCCTCCAGCTGCACAATAGGCACCCAAAAGCTTTACCTGGCAGCAGTTCCAGGTGGTTGTATAACACCAGCTCAACAATGCTTGGATGGCATTAGCAGGGATTAAGCCTGCATTTGTTACTCAAGCCAGAACCACACTATCTGATTGACACAGTCTACCCCTCAACCTTCATCAGAAGTTTCACACTGAGTAATTTACAAATGACTTCCAAATTGAAGTGTTGGCCTTTTTATTTTTTTTTCTTTTGTATCATTATTCAAACACTGAAAGTTTAAGTGCTGATTAGTTCTTTATGTACATATTATCTAGCAAAGCAATAAACTAACACTTATTTACAAAACAAAGTACCTGAGCTGGACACAGCATGCAGAGAATCACAGAGTGGTTTGGGCTGGAAGACACATTTCAGGGTCATCTAGTCCAATCTTCTGCAGTGAGCAGGCACATCAGCTACATCAGGTTGCTCTGAACCCCATGCAGGCTGATCTGGGATGGTTGCAGGGATGAAGCATCTACCATCTCTCCAGACAACTCACCACCATCATTGCAAAACATTTTTCCTTATCACAGAATCACAGAAACATTCAGGTTGGAAAAGCCCCTCAGGATCACCAAGTCCAACCAATATCCCTACTCTACAAGGTGTATCCTAAACCATATCCCCAAGCACCACATCCAAATCACCTTTAAAAACATCCAGGGTTGGCAACTCAACCACCTCCCTATTCAGCCCATTCCAATGCCTGAAATATTTAGTCTAAATTTCCCCTCTTTAAATTTAAAACCACTAAGATATAGTTTGTGTTGAAGAGAAAACTCAGAGATTCCTTTCTCTGGGTGAGGAATATAGTTTTTCACTAGTACAAGGAGAAAAATGGACAAACCAGAGGTGAAGAAAGAAGAGGGAAACACATTAAGTTATAGATGAAAATAAACTGCTGAATATAGACAGGAGAGAGAGGATGATGAGGTTTGACCAGACAGTCCTAGTCCTCATCCACCCCTCAGACTCTATTCTTACCCACAGTTGCTAGGAATTGCCAGGGTGGCACTGACCTCAGAACTGTGGAGCCAGAGAATCCTGAGTGGAGAGGTCTCCATTTGTTCTCTCTTTAAATGAAAGCTAAACAACATTTCATCCTTCCAGAGTATTTGTGTAAAACTCCCAGGCCGTGTATCATGTCAGCTGTCATAAAACCAAGCATAGTTGAACCAAAGAAAACATGTGGCTGGAGCAGAACCTGAGTGTCTGCCTAGTGCACACAGAGCTATAGCTAGCCTAGCACAGAGATATAGCTCTGGAAGGGTCCATGAGGGTAATGGATGTGCAGTTTGGCTATATAGTTCCTCCATCCTTGACACCAACACAGCAGCCAGAGCAGGTGGTTGGGACTCATATCCCGACTGACCCCTTCCCCTTTTTCCCAGGACAGTACTGGGGAGTGACAAAAAATACTGTCAGCACATTAAGGTTTCATGCCAGAGGACTTCCAAGAGGCTGAATCCCCAGAGGAGATAGCTGCCAGATGTGGAAAACTGGCTGCTTTATGCATAGGAATGAGGCAATGTTTACCTACTGAAGTAGCTGGAGATTAATTATTTATTTTTCATGGCAGGTAGAGTTTCTCTTGAGTAATGAGGCTCCATTTTATGCCACTTGCAGCAGGCATAGAAGAGGAAATGGTATTTCCATAAAGAGGAAATGCATGCACAAAGAGAGAAGGGAATTGCCAATGTTCATAATTTAATTTTTAAAAATAAATAAATCACTAATTCCTGACTTGCTGTTGTTACTTTGTCAGGTGTTCAAGAAATTTGGTAATGCTAATTTTCATCCTAGTAATGTGGCAAATTGAATATGCAGTAAACATTAAAAATGCCAAAGGACCAGCTGTGAGTCTTGATCTTCATTCTGTGGTAGTTTAAGTATCACTTGTCATTAAAAGAAAACAAAAATAGGGAAAAAAAAGTTCAGTCAGAACACAGTGTTCAGAAATATAGGCAGGAAATGAGGATTCACGATGACTACCAGTGAAGAGCTTCATTTTTTCAGTCATTTGGTTTTTATCTGGGGAGACAGTTTGAGGCAATACTTTTTCACTCACTTTTGGCACAGAAGCAGGCCTTACAGCACACTTGTGTGTCAGTGCTTGAGAAGACAGCATTAAAGACTTCCATAATATCTACCTCAGCTGTGCTGGTGCCAGCCAACTTTGTGGCAGATGTGTGTTGCTTGGGATGCTCTGCACTGAACTGTATTTTCGACATGTATAAATGCAGAATCACAATTAGAGAGTTGTTCTAAATTATAATCTGGATTTTCCAAAAATAAACCTTTCCCTAACCTCTCCCATGCTGGCTTTGCTCACAGGCCTCTCCTTGGCAGTAGTTCCCCTGGCTTCATTTAACTACGGCTGCCTCTGAGGTCGGTTCCAGATTCCTTTCAATCCAGTCAAGAAAATTTGAAATAAGAGAACAGTGTAAGAGTACATTTTGGTAACTTTTAAAAGGCTGGGACAACTGAAAAATTAATAGCAAAGGCTATAAAAAAAAGAATGGGGAATGAAAAATACATTAGCGGAGAAACAGCCCTGTTCCTGTCGCTGCTCTGAAGTCACGTGCTGCACGTTTTTGCACTAAACCCCCCTAAACTCACTGATTTTTCCATCTTTTCAGCTTTGGATTTGTCACCAGGTGTTGGCAGATTACATGGAGCACAAGCTTTCTGAACAGCCTCTTTTGGTTTGTATGTATTAATTGCTCGTGCTGTCAGCCAGAGGGAGATATATCACCAGTAGGATGGTATACAAAGCTGAGCGCTGTCTTGCCAGGGAATGTAGAAGAATATTCTGATTTTTATAGCACCTTTTCCCTGAGGCCTACAAGGCACTTTACAAGTAAGATTGAATTAAGCTTGTCAGCACTCTGTATGGGAAGTAAATATTTCTTTCTCTGTGTGGGAGAAGGGAAACTGAGGCATTAATATTAAGTCCCCAGCAAAGCATTTAGATGCATGCTTTCAAGCCCTTTAAATTTCTCCCATGATTTAATTAAGCACATAGTCAAGTGTTTTGCTGGAATAGTGCCTAAGAAAGACGCTACAGCAATGCTGCCAATTTAGTCTGCAGCTGGGAAAACACCACGAGGTCCTCATCACTCACTCTTTGACAAGAACTTTTTCCGATCCACATCTTTCAAGTCTCACCTGATTGATGCATTGTCACTTGAGCTTGGACAAGTCCTGGCAGGTCACGTTCTGGCAGGCCACATCCCGGCAGGAAATCTGATTTCCAGGGCTGTGTGAGGCACCGATCTCTGCAACTCTGCTGCCCATCAGCATGAGGCAATGAAGAAATGCAGCATGCTGGTGGTGTTCAAGGTGCCAAGCTCTCTGTTTTGATTAAACACATTGATATGAAATTCTTCAGCACTACAGTGTACAGTGGTATTTCCAGTCTGTGAGCACTTCTGGTGATTCAGGTTTCTGTTTCTGGTTAAAACCCCATGCAGCAGGACAATGAACACAGCTCAGCTCTGTTTAGATCTAATCATAGACCTGCCTCAACTTCCTGCCGCTGTTCAGAGGCAGCCACCGAGTCCCAAACCTCTGCTTCGGCGTCTCTCTCTCATCCTGCTTTCCCCAGATCTGACTGTCATACCTCTGACCATGCAGATCTCCCTTTCCGTCTCCAGTTTGATTGTTGAAGATAAGAACTTGCCTTAGTTTTTAGTTAGGGTACTTGGCTGGAGGGCTCGTGGCAGTTGGCAGCTCTCCAAGGAGAACTGTACCCACTCCATACCTAACCACAAAGCATTTCTGGGCTGAAATCCTTACAAAACTGACAGTAAACATCCAAGTACCACCTATGTTCTATTTGTTCTCTCTTTCCTAAGGGCCACTTGCAGGCAGCCTGGTGGGATTGCAGAGATGCTGCGGTTTACAGTGGTGCATTAAAGGGGGCTGGAGTCAGCTCTGATTTTTTGTTACTACAGTGTTTGAACATGGTGGGACTCCTAAGGTTCTTTGAATGGGGGACATAGTGACCACTGACATTGCCACCCCTGTGGCTTAGTTCACCAGTGTTCTCATTAGACACTGGTGTCTCATTAGAGGTTTTCATTAGACACCGGGTGTCAGCCCCTTCTCCAGATGTGCCCTTGAGCTAACTAAATTATTGCAATTCTGAACATGTGTGCCCAGGCCTCCTCCCAGAGCACGGCAGGCTTCATACCCCCCTAGGGTGCCCAGCTGTGCCTCAGGCAGTGAGGGCAGAACCACTCCTTTCCTGCACCCCTGGACTCTGCATGCTGCTGTAGGCACCCAGCATCCTGAAAGCTGGCACCAAGGGCTCAGGGACTCTTTCTGGAGCACCCAGAAGGGATTATTTCTCAGGCAGGCCTTCTGGAGGTAGCCAGTATCAGCTTCCACAATAACATTTCTCTTGTTCTAGAAACACCTAGAGACCTCTGCCTGAGCCCAGGCTTTATTCCACTGGTGCATGAGGCTGTCCAGGATTCACTTCCTGAAGACCTGCACTGTCTCAGCAGCGCTTGTCTGGACCAGGGACATAATTTTTCATGCAATGTGTGGGGAGTCTACATCAAACAGCATGTGAGCATCTCACAAATGAATACTGAGCTAAAGAAAAAGGGACAAAATGCTGAAGTGATCCCAGCAGAGGAATACATGAGCCCATGTTCCCGATCTCAGGGAGCCTACCGTAGATGAGAGTTAAGGGTGCCTGCCACCATTTTAGTTGCTGTCATTCTCTTCTTCATCACATCAATGACCATACTAATAGCTAAGAAAAGTGAGCTTGTTTCTGTCTCTTATTGCACGTGACTTCCTGCAATATAGTGTTTGCCAAGTGAGACACAATGTTAGAAAAAAAAATAAGCAAAGCATAAAAAAGGAGCAATCTAAAGCACTTCCAAGGTCAGGTGCTCTGAAGAAGCAGGGTAGTATAACTCTTCAGGGATTTAAAATCTGGTTTTAATGCATATGACCCTACCTAAGCAAGGCTGACATCAACAGTCCTTAAAAATTAATATATAGATAATAGATCATTAACATTATATATACTCTAATTAAAAAGATAAGGAAGATGTAATTTCTATTGGTTGCAAATGACGCTTCTTGTGAGCCAATTGCTCTAGCCAGGCCTCCTTCAGAAGCCAGTGGAGCTGAAAAAGCCACCGGCATCCAGCTGATGCAAAGCCCACTGGAGTCAGTTGAAAGCCTGACTAGTCACAGTCAGCCTCACACTGGCCTCTAATTTCTCCCTCCAGAGGTGGATACAAACCTCTACCAACTTGAGAAAAACATTACTAATCCCAAACATTAATATCAGGATGGAAAACTCTCAAAACTCACCAATACGATTTTCAGTGAAAAAGAATTACAACTGATGATAGAATTTGCCATGGCTTAAGTGCTTTTTGTTTTTGACATTTTTAGGGATTACCATCATGAGGTTTTTGGAGTTTTTTTCATCTTTTCACAATAAGCACAACAGATCACCCTACCGAGTCAAGAGTTCCCATTATTGCTTGCATGCTTCTAATGGTGAGACTTCAGGGAGAGGTTTGGTTTTTTTTTTTTGGTTTTTTTTTTATGATAAAGCTGGGAACATCTACTCACATATATCTGAAGACAAGTTGTTCCTGTGAGCATCCGGAAAGGACTTCCATAGAGAAGGACAGGTCTGTGAAGCTGGGGTCAGGCCAGCGCCTCACAGGGCTGTTCTCCAGCCAGGCTTGTACTTTGTAGTCTTTTAAAAGCCTATAAATACAATATATGCTCATCATTAGGGATGTAAGCTCATTGCAAAAGGTGCCATTCCCAAATCAGGAGTTTGGCTCACATGAACTGTGGTACAAGAAGCCTGCTAAAACATCTGATCCACATCCAATCCCTTCTGAAACTGGGTGGCAGAGCTGAGGCTGTGGTTGCAGTCCATCCTTTGCTTCTTCCACTTGTGAAGCATCGCCAATTGGAGCTGTGTACGGAGGGAGGCTACCCTAGTTGCACTCCTGGCCCAGCAGAACCATCTCCTTCAGCAGACCTTTGCCTCCCCGGGAGCAGCCAGCTGTGGGCTGGGAAGCAGGGATGGTAGATGGGCCTGCTCCTGGGAGAGAGGCCAGCTGCAGTCTCCAGGGCAGCTGCTAGGCTGCCGTTGTCCTTCACATCCCAAGCGCAGAATCCTTTCCTGTTTGGAGGCTGCTTTCTGCAGCCCCGTAGGTGCCTTCCATGGAAAGGGCCTGGCTTCCACCTGCTCCCAGCACCCTGCAGTGTGCTTATTTCCTTTATGGAGAAATAGCTTTAAGCTTAGTCATCTCCAGCCTGCTGCAAGGGGTTGGCAGTGGGCAGCCAGGAGCCAGGTACTTGCGCATCCTTCTCTGCGTGGGAGCTCCTTCTTGGGCACAGAGCCTCAGACTCCTGTGGTCATTCTGCCCAGCTCCAGCATGAATCAGGCCCCAGAGTGTCTCACCTCTCCTCGGCTCTCTGAATATTTATGCTTTCCCCGTGTCACCTTTTCTGTTTCTAACTCCACTGCCTCGCCTGCTCGTTTCTGTTCTAAGTCAATGTGCAAAGACTCCCTGTGCCGTTGAAGGCACAGGGTGAGGTGTGCACAAAACCGAATGACAATGGCTTTTCCTTCTTGTGTAAAGGAACACTTGCAACCAGGTTTTCCCTTAAGGCTTCCATCCAGAATATCTCCTAAGCAGATTTATTGTCTTGTTGACTCACTTTGGGACTCCAGTGATCCTGACAAGTTGGGTAACTGGAGAAATCAGTCCTGCTGGTAATAACTGTGCACTGTCTTACCTCAGAGCGTAATCCTGCAAGGAAATCACTTGTATGCCAGGCAAGGCAAGCCTGGCTCTGAGAAGCCCTCTGGGCTGTGATGTCCTGAGGGAGAACCAGCCTGAGGTAGTGACTCCATGTATTTGTCAGTGTAACACTAACCCCCCACACGCATTGAGGGCCATGCTCTTCTGCAAAAATCCAGGCACTTTTACTTTCTGTACCCACTCCTTAACTGCAGCACCTGGTCCCCATGGCTTAGGCCTGTGCTGGGCAGAGCAGCATGGAGAAGTCACCAAAGGGTTGCCCCAACACCCCAAGCCCTTGGCAGCAGGGCAGCCACCTGCACCCTGGGCTCCTGCCTGCTCTCAGCATGGCTGGGCTCTGCCAGGGATTCGCCCTTTGCAGGCTGCTGAGCTGGGCAATGGAAACAGTTGATGTTTTCCAATGTGAAAACAGCTCATTTTCTATTTTAAGTGACTGCTAAGAATATGACAAATTTTCTCTTATTCCTGTAAATCCAGCAACCACATAGTCTTTCACTGCCATAAACAGTAAAGAAATGTCCCAGGATTTAAATTAGATCCAGGAAGCCTCTGCTGTCTTTCCCTGTATAGAAGAGGCTTTTTTAAAAAATAAAAGGCATTTTGAATGTGGCTTTACAGTCCCGAGCTGCAGTCCCGGGTCTGTCATTAGAAATGTTAAATATCACAGAGCTTTGTTTAAAAGGGAATCTACCTGTATTTTAGTAATATCCTTACACATTTTATGAGCCAAAGTGCAGGCGAAGAAAGACCTCTGTGGAGACAGGATTTGTCCCTGTGAGTGGAAGTGAAAGGGCTGCAGCAAGGCAGGAATGGGCATCTCTCTGGATTTCAGGCAGGGCTCTACCCCTGCCCACCTAGGCTGCTTCCTGGGGGAACAGCAGAGGACTGGGAAGAGAAGATGGGAACTTGGGAGTTTGGTAATGCAACTGGAAGGTTTTTCCACTACTTGAAGCTCATCCTCACTGATTTGGTTTGTACCCTTCACTTTACGCAACTTGAGTCTTCTCTCAGCAGATTTTGATCTGTGTGCTTTGCTGGCAAGTGCAATGTAGGTAGGGGCAGTCCAGCAATGCCATCCTCCTGTCTCAGGGCTTTAGGTTCTGCTCTTTTTCCTCCTTTTCCTCAACACTCTGGGGTATTTCCCAGTGTGCAGCATACTGAGATTGCATTGCTGTTCATCCTGTGTAGCAAACTGAGTTGCTGTGAATTCAGCACAGACAAGCCTCCCCAAATCCATGAGGAGGATGTCTCTGGAAGGCTGAAGGAGATGCAAACTGAGCAGGCAACCTACCTGTTAGGAGCTCATCTGTCTCCAGGGACTAATCCCACATCCTTCTAGGTGGTTGCAGGATGGGCAGGTAAGGTTGGACAAAGCACATAAGGCAGCATTGAGGGCATCTTGATTGCAGAGGACATGGAAAATCATGGAGACACCACACAGCAGAAATGGTCCTGGACTCATCAGAATTAGAGGGAATAAAAGGTGCTTGGGGTAAGCTCAGTGGATGTATCTAGAGAGTGCAGCAACAAAGCTGCAGCTGCTACCAGTCAGTGTTAAAATCCAAGAGCTAGTAGTGGTGTAGCTGTGCTAAAGGAAGATCTTGCACACAGTCAGATGCTTATCTGTAGATATGCTGTAATCAAGGTCTCTGTGTCTGTGCTTCCCATGTGTAATCAGAGATTTGGTCCATCAGAGTGAAAAAGTTAAGAAACTGCAACCAGTGATGATGCCTTACCTCCAGCTTGGAAAAGAGGGGACTTACACTTGCTAAACCTAAGCCTAAAACAACAATGCAGCTTGTTCTGGTTGCTTTCATCTTCCTGCCAGAAACTGAATATTTTGTTAGTGCAGTAAGTCAGCAAACCTCACTATTTTGTGTGTTCACCTGAACTAGTGCTCACCTGGCAGCAGCACTTGTTCTCATTGTTAGACCTTTGCGAAACAACTATTTGCTTGTAATATTTTCCACTGCACTCTTGGATATTTTGATTATTTGATACTTAAACTGTTTGGCAAGTGATCAGGAAAGAACAACTAAGCAATGCTATCCAAAACCTGTATTAAAACAGTAAACTCCCTCATAGTCCCTAAAGCACTTGGAGACAATCTGAGGTTTTTGGAGGCTGCCTAGAAGCACGTGCTCGTTCCTACACAGCATTTCCATAATTCCTCAATCAATTACCTGAGAAAAAGCAGCCATTTTAATCAAAACCCTAAGGGTAGATGAAATCATGAGAAAACACAAGCTTTATTGCAATGGATATTGACTGTAACTCATTAAGATGTTAAGGTATTGACATCCCGCTTGATGAGAAAAATGTCTGATAGCCAGTGTACATAACTGCACTGCGGAGTGCGGGTATCAACACATCATAATGAGTAACTAATGATGTCTGTGGCCTAACGAGGCGATTAAAGCCGTATCCTTTGATCTGTGTCACCGACTTGATTTAATGCCATGCCGAGATTGAATCTCCCTGCACCGCTGGGGAGACTCGACTAATTTGAGTAATTCACTGGCCTTGTCCCCACATCACCAGGGACGCATGCAATAAGCGCAGTCACTCCTGTGGCCAAGTCAGCCCGGGGCAGCACATCCTGCTGGGGCAGAGGCTGCTGAGCCTTGCTTACCAGCAGCTCCTCGCAGGGGTCTCCCTGTTGCGGGGCAGAGGTCTCACAAAGCCTCCTGCCATGGTCACAAACCTTCCTTTTGCCTCCCAGCCCACATCTCTTTCAGACCAACATCACTGGGAAATTCTGGAAGCATCCTCTGCCAAGAGACGCTCATAGGAAGGTGTTTTGCTACCTTTTGTCCAACCTCTTCCTAGCAAGCACAGCAGGGGAGAGTTACAGTACCCCGGCAGGTGCTAACCATATTGTTCAAACTCCTGTGCTTGTCCAGTGGCAGAAAACCTTAAGCACCCGTTCTCTGAGACAACAACAAGATCACGAGGAGCCTAAACATGCAGACAGTATCAGAGATGTCAAAGCTTTGACCATGGTAATATAAAAGATGCAGCCTGGATGATAGCTGCTATCAGAAGCTACTATGCTGCTTCCACTTTCAGACAGACCTTGGCTAAGCAGTGTTGCCCTGGGGGCACAGCTGCTAAGTCTGGATTTGTATTTTATCCAAAAAGATGCCGGGACAAAAGAGTGGCCACTCTCAGTCACAGCAGAGTTGTGTCTGTGGTCAGGAGGGAACGACAGCGGGTGCCCAGGGCAGAGCATGCAGTCTGGGTGGGCGCACAGCAGCAACACTCTGTGGTACTCTGCCAGCCATTTTCAGCTGGCATCCTGAGCTGCATGTGGTTCACATAGTAACTGGGGTTTCACTCAGGTGAAACGTTTGCATTTTGCATTGCAGTAGTTCTTCATAAAGCTGATAACAAGGATTAGTTTTTCCCTCTCGATTGTCTTTAACCTTACATGATAATTAGCAACAAAAGCACAACTAAGAAACAAATTCAGGGCACCTCCCTTGGGCAGGAAGATATCTTGCTTGATGAATGGACCCTTTTTTTAGAAAGGGCATTTTCCCGTACATAGATAGCAGTGCCCTAGCTCCCAAATGGGTATGTGTGGTACTGCTGTCCCTGGCTCAGCAGAGATTGTCTCACGGGGAAAACGGCCCAGCTGCCACAGCCTCCTCCCCCAGCAGTGTTCACAGAGCCACAATGGGGACCAGACTGCTCGGGGCTTGTTCCAGCACAACCACTACTCCATACCTGTGGGAACTCCTCTGCCCCTGCCATGGAGGTAGGCCCCACTGCAGGTCACAGCCCTGCGGGCAGCACGTCCCTCCAGCTCTGTTCCCTGCCTCATTAACCCTCCCCATGCCCCCCTGATTTAGCACTTACTGTTAATTAATAATGTTGACAGCAGCACTGTTTCATCCCACACAGGACATCTGAGCCATCGTCACCACCCTGCACATCCAAACACAAAGTCCTAAAGACAAAGCACAAAGCAGTCCAAATTTCCCCAGACATAGCAGACTCCCTTACCAGGCACAGATCCTTCAGCTATGGGAGCAGGACCCAGCTCGGGCAGCCCTCACTGGGCCGGGTTAATTACAGGCAAATGAGCTGCAGCTCCTACACCACCTGTGCTGCCACCAAGAGTAGCCACTGTAGAGGGGTGGGGTGGGTGAAAGCAGCACCCAGCTTGCCTCTGCCACTGCTGTATGTCCCTGGGAGAGTTTAGAGGGAACAGAGGCAAGAGCTTTCTTAGCTCCTTGGGCTGGCATCTGGTTTGCACTCCTCTGCTCATTGTCCCTGCCCATTGGTTTCTGCTAGTGTTCAGAAAACAGGGTTTGAGAAGATCAATTTTGTGTTGAGGTTTCAGGCACCAGTGGTAAACCCAGATGACTCCTCACAAACATGCTGAGATAAAGGGAGTGCACAGGGGAGTTAAATATAACAGCATAAATAGAAAGCTCTAAGATAATGAAGTAATGGGGGAGCTGTGCAGGCCCCTGGACTCCCACCCTTCTCCAGTGATGTAGGCAGCTGCCCTGTACCCACAGTGTGGGCTGGGTAGCTGGGGGTGCTCAAGGACATGGGGCAACAAGCTGCCGCATGGGATGGCAACAGCTGAGGGGCCACCATCCAGTGCCTTGAGTCTTGAAGATTAATGACGAAAATGACTCACCTGAGAAGGACACCTGGGTCAGGAGGTGTGGAGAGAGGCCACCACGAGGGGACCTGCCACAGCTCTGGCAGGTTTTGCCCACATGCTGCCTATTGTCCTCCCTGGCCTGCAGGATGAGAGCCTTGGAGTCGGTCCCCACAGCTGCCTGATGAGAGTCAACCTCTGTGGCATCTCCAGATCATTGTTCTAGAGAAAGCATTTTGCTGTGTCCCTGGAAGTATTTTTCTCTTCTGCATTAGGGTGTTGCACACAGCAGAGGATGCTGGAGCCCTTACTTTGCACTGCAGCACTGGGTGGCAGTGTCCTACAGAGCTACCGAGCGGAGTCAGCACTGAGTTATTCCAGGCCGGGCCAGTCTGATGCTGTGGAGAGCAAATCCCATGAGCTCTCCTGGAGACAGAGGACATTTCTGCCTTCCCATCTCCCCTTTGCCTTTGCGCTTGCCCTGAACGTAGGTTGCTGGTGACGGTTTGGTTTCTGGATTGGTCTTGGGATAGCAAACCCGTGGGGAGTCCTCTGAACAGATTGTGCTCAATGCCTCTCTCAGCTTAGCAGTAAAAAGAAATTGCACATCAGGACACAGGCTGCAGGTGCTTCCAGAGAAAAAATATTGTCAGTAGAGTCCAGACCATCCATCAAAATAAATGTAGCTGATGCTGTGATTTATGGGACAAAGATGAAGGTTTAATCCTCCTCTCAGCAGCACAACCCGATTTGCAACAAAACCCTGTTAAATTTTGCAGCACACGCTTCATCACTTCATTAGGAGACAGAGAGAAAATGGTTCAATGCATTGCTGAATCTTTTACAGCCAGAGACTCTCCTCCCACCACTCCCGAGTGATGGGTAATCTCTCTGATCAGATCCCCGGGAAAAGACCCCATGGGATTACAGAGTGCGGAGGCATTAACAACAGTGACAGGAAAGGAATACAATATCCCTTTAAACAATTAAATATTGATCCTGTGGGCCTGAGGTGGACTCCATCACACAAAAGGAAACACCTCTGTGAATTAGTTTGGTGACATCCATACCCTTGGACAATATAAAGGAAACCAAGATTATTTGCCTCACTTATTTTCTTAATGTTTTTTCCCCTCAATTAGAGAAATGCATCTGGTAAAAGAGCTGTGTTGGCCTCCCAGATGTTCAGCACTCACCTCTCCTGAGCCCACCCTGCCGGGCATCGTGGTGGGAGCTGAGACAGGGAACCCAGGGTGCTGAAGACCAAGGTGCCACTTCAACCCCCCACCCCACGGATATCCCTCCCGTGACTGCCAAACACTGCCCTTGCTCCCCTGGGCTCATCCCAGTGCCTTGTGGTTGCACACAGAGAAACAGAAGAAAGCAAGAAATGTCTAAATTTAAAGTGCTGGAAAATCCAACCTTTTATTTACTACATTTTTTTGTGACTACATAAACGCTGAAACATTGTAACGCTGAAACATTGTAACACTGAAAAGCATGATGACATCATCACTTGCTTTTTTTTTTCTTTTTGCCTTTTTAAAAATTTTTCTCTTTTTTTTTCTCTTTTTTTTTTCTTTCTTTTTTTTTTTTTTTTTTTTTTTTTCTTAGCAAACACAGCAGATGTTATTGAACGGCATAAAGTGAGAACAGTAGCAAAGCTTCAGAAAAAAAACCAAAACCAAAAGTAACCGAAGGAAATCGTAACGCAGTACAGGAGATACTCATAACCAAACCAGAGTAATGCCTAGTGCATTACACTTGTCACTACACACGAAAATACAGAAGAATAAGCGCCTGACTAAGAGAGAGATTGAGGAAATAGTAACAATCAACTGTAATTAGGTACAATAATCACTTGGTCTGAAATGCAGATGCAACGCATAAACTACTACTGCTTCCTAATGGGCAAACTAAAAATGACAGCAAAGTTGTCTTCTAGCAAAATCTTTGATTTGTTTCCTTTTATATTTTTCTTTCCTTTTCCCTTCCCCCCCCCCTTTTTTTTNNNNTTCCCCCCCCCCTTTTTTTTTTTTTTTTTGTTTGTTTGTTTGTTTGTTTTGTTTCATTGCTCTGGAAGAACTCCCTCTTGCTCTTGGAAGATTTCCTACCTCTACGGACCCGGGACTGGTGATTGTCTCTGTGCCCTTGCTGTGTGACGGTGGCTGGAGTTGGGGGGCAGCACGGGGCCAAGGAAACTGGGGGTCCCGGGGGCCTAGAGCATCTTGAGCTCCGTCTCAGCTGGGACAAGACTGCAGGTAGGGGGGCTATGAAGACAACTACTGAAGCAAGTAGAAGAGAATACTTGAACATCTATTTTTATTTAATACTGTCATTTGGTTCAGACCGCGAAACTAAGGATCCACAGTGACGATGCAATAAATGCAGAACAGACTGTGAAAAATCAAACTACTGGAACAGGAAAAGAAACCATGTCTCATGTCTCCCTAAGCACAGCTCTGTCCAATGCTCAATGGCTCCTGTGGATTTGCAGACTAACATCTTGTCTCCCCCCTCCATGTGAAACTCATTGAATGGCATTAGTTTATGTACTAAAAGCAGACATTTAGCCAATGCTTACCAATGGATCATTTAATGATCCTGCATTTCAGAGCATCTTTATTGCCCTATTTCAATACTTGAAGTATAAAAATGTACCTAGAAAGTGTAACTTCTGACCAAAAGCTCAAACTTTGCCCTTGTCCTCCCCTCCCTCCACCTCGACACTATCCCCCCAACGGAAACCAAGGTACACCTGGAGCTCAGCTACTGTGCAGGGAAAGGAAATATTTACAGCCATCACAAACCATGTTGGTACACAACATTTACTTGAAACAGAATCTAGTCTTTATGCAAAATAAACCACAGGTGAGTGGCATCCTATTACCTGTGCCATGATGCCATCGTCAGCTTTGCAGAATTGTCATTACTCTTAGGGTTTTTTTGCTTTACAACTCAAAACTGCTTTTTCATCCCTGGAGATGTAGGGCAGGCCAGCAGCAGGTGCAGCGCCCAGTCCCCTTGGAGGGATGCTGTGGAGATCCCTGCCCACTTGCTTGCATCTGGGGGCACCACAGTTCTGCTGTGGCCCTTGGGCCTGGATGTGGCCACAGCTCCTGAGGGACTTGGCTGCACCCTGCAGTCTGTGACCCATCCCTATTGCAAGCCCTGGCTGGAGAGTAGGTGACACAGAGGTGGCCCACAAGTCACCACTGCCTCTAGCACTCTCTGAGCTGGGCTGGCCCACACTGTCCCACTGCCCGCTGCCCCTCCATTGTCCCTGGTATGTCTCGGGGAGGAGAACTTCCTGGCAAAGGTCTTTCTGTGAGCAAGGTTCCCAAATTCAAGTCGGCTTTTCTCCCAAGGCTTATGCCTGCTAGTTGCGCTACCCGTGCGAATGGCAAAGGAAAACAAAAACTCAGCGAAGTCTCTCACAAATGCCAGTGCTTTGAAACATTAAACAACTTTTAAACTCTTTGGATGTGTGGGTTTCACCCACAAAGCAACCTCTCTAGAAAAAGACAAATAAATTAAAGGAAAAACACACTAATAATGCCTTTCTGCTTCCTAAGTGACAAAAGTACTACCTTGAAACACTCATTTTGGCATGTACAAATCGGGGGGAAGGGAGGCCCGAGGGTAACCTGGCAGTGTTTGTAACACGGGTGGAAGTGCATGCCAAGACAAGGCTGAAGATACACCCTGCAGTCAAGAGAAGCACTCTCCTTCAGTTCATCTCAGCATCAAGAATGAAAAGATTGTAACATAAAGCTTTGGCCATTTTTGAATCTACTATATACAATTTTTTTTTTTTTTAAAACTACATAGTCATAAATTAAAGCAGTGATTAAATAAGCGTATACAAAATGTAATTAAATTAAAAATCACAGCACATTATAGAGAGAAAATAGGAACCATTTATCACAGCAGAGAATATTTTTTTTTACCCTGTGAAAAGAACATCGACTAGCAAACACAAAACATCCTATTTGAAACAAAAGAAATCAAAGCCACATTTCCCTTTCTTGCATTCATTGAGATCTTTACCCACTTTGAAACACTCCCAGGAATAAGATCTTCCTTGAGTATAACAGAGAAGTTCTGCCAAAAAAAAAGAAAAAAAAAGAAACCCAAACAAAAAAAACATAAAAGGAATATACAAACAAAACAACCCCTACAAAATAAATAATAATTATAAAGCTTTTTTTAAGTAACCTTAACAATTATCAAACTAGTAAGTTCTGCCTTATCACATAGACTCTCTATACAACATAACCCTAAAGATTTATTACTATGAGGTATTTGGAGGAATTGGTAAAAGCGATGCACGGCCTGTCTGGGCTGAGGGACTCAAGCTGCTCTGGGGGAAAGAAGAGGGAACCTTTGGTTTGTCAGCAAGAAAGTGGAAAAAAAAACATTTTCCTTTGGTATCAAAGAAAGTTTCATTGCATGGTTGCACGGCAAAAAGCACCACGGTGAAGAATTATTCCTTTTTTCATTAGTGGCCTTTCTAACAGGCTGAGGTATTCAAAGAGTATAAGGTGAGAGATAAAGAGGTCAACAGCGGTTTAACACTTTGGTTCAAGCAAGGCACTCGTCCTATGAGTTTACAAAGTTTGCAACATGTTTGCCTAGAGCTTTATTATTACTGTTATCCTTACCATTGTAGTAGTAGCAGTTGTAGCAAGAGAAGTAATCGTAAAGTTATTAGCGTTACCATTAAGAATGACAACAAGGTTACACACTGAGTGAAGGTGAGGAAGGGGGCCAAGGGCTGGGGGTAAAGGAGGAGGATGAGTTCCCTTTCCAGACTGAGGCCGTGCATGAAAAATCTTTGGTATTCTTTGGTATCATCAATGTGATTAAAATCACCAATGGAAATCGAGTGAGGTAGCGTCTTTGGTTCACACTATAAATAGTAGATTTTTTCCCCCTTTTTTTTTTTTTTTTTTTTTTTTTTAAACACGTGGAAGTAGCTATTCCTTACCTTTTGCTTCTTTGTCTTTAGCAAATAGTTACCAAATGTATTGTAAAGCTAACCACACCACAATAATAAACCAGGAGGCTAAGCAAAGTCTCAAAATTAGCCCCTGGGCCTTTGAATGCACCCAAACACAGCAAGATAGAAAAGGGTAAGTGCTTTCTCTTTGTTTGCTAAATGCATAGTTTTCATCTTTATGTACAAAGGAGGAGGAAGAGTAGGATAGGAAGAAGAGTAGTAGAAAGAAGGACTGTTTTTCAGGGTAAAAATGTCTTGTTTACAACGCAAGCGAGGAGAGGTGTCCTAAGACTCTTTGGTATAAGCTCAGTGGTGATTCCAAGCCCCCGGGGCAGCAGTACACCCACTGCCTCTGCAGCCTGATCCTGAAATCCCTCTCAGGAGAAGAGCAGTGCCCACAGGCAGTCCCCAATGCTAGGGCATTGGGTCATCCCCAGTCACTTTGGCTGCTTAGTAATTTGCTTCTGGCATCGGCTGGAGCAGGAGCAAATTCTCAAGCGAAAGCCTCGTTGCTGGCTGGCTTGCTCTTGTGTTTGCTTTACCTGAGTAAGGAGAGGAGGCTGAGGCCCCTGGACGATGATGTGGGGGCTAACCTAGTGCTATGGGTCAGTCTGATTTTTT
Source organism: Semnornis frantzii (assembly GCA_013399775.1). Taxonomy (NCBI): domain Eukaryota; kingdom Metazoa; phylum Chordata; class Aves; order Piciformes; family Ramphastidae; genus Semnornis; species Semnornis frantzii. The sequence continues at coordinate 62,660 of VWYK01013414.1, forward strand.
TTTTTTTTAATTTTTTCTTTTTTTTTAAATTTTTTTTTTCCTTCTCCCTGTAAAGCTAATAATGCCATTTACAATGGGAATGGGTGTGAACAGTTCACCTCTTGGCCAGCCTCCCCTCGTGGGTAACTGCAGCCAGGTTTGGGTGCAGCCTTATGAGCCAGATGCATGTTCCTAATGCCCTTTTGCCCATGGAGTCGCATTTCACTGATGCTCCCAAATTGTTTCAGGTTCTGCTCCCTCTCCTAACCCTTCCTGGCATACTTTTAGGTCCTTTTGTGGAATTTGAAATTAATTTCCATTTTGTCAGGAATGAAGTGGACCAAAAGAGTAACATTAATAGGACAGAGACAGGATGTCCTGTGCAGTGTTGAGTGCAGCAATAGGAAGAAGCTTCCCTTAAGGGTGCTCTGCTGAGGGATGGCAAGGATCCAAGGCAGAGAGCACCATGTCACCTGTCCATGCTTCAGTTGGTGCGGCTGGGCAGTCTGCTCAGAGGTAAAACAGCTTTACAGGTAGAATGAGCAGTTCCAGAGTTATTTGCTTCACGTTTGGAAAGGAATTAAAGAAAGCTGTGTTCTTTGCCTGTTCAAGAGTATGAGGTGCATATTGCTCATGGGAAGAGTGGTTTTGTTCCTAATGGCTTATAAAACCCCAAAAAAAAAAAATATATACTTAAACAGACATGTTCAAAATGAAACAAAAACAAAAAATACCCCAAAAAACAAACAAAAAAACCCCCCCAAAACCCAAACCCCCAAAAAAAAAAAATATATACTTAAACAGACATGTTCAAAATGAAACAAAAACAAAAAATACCCCAAAAAACAAACAAAAAAACCCCCCCAAAACCCAAACCCCCAAAAAAAAAAAAAAGGACCAAAAAACCAAAACCCAACAAACCCAAAACACTCAAAATCCATAACTTGTGCATCAGTTTTAGTGTATGTGGATATATGTGTGCGCACGTACAAACACACACCTCATAAAGATGTGTGTGCCTGTATATATACACAGACCTGTTCAGGGGCTTGCATGTGTGTCTATCAGAGATCCTGACATTGCATATCGGGTGCAAATTTAATGCTGGTATGAAAGTTCTCTTTGGTTTCAGCAAGTAGTCTCTAAAGACAATACAATGGAAATACTAAAAAAAAGCGGTAATGTACTTTGAATTTCCCTGCATTCTTAAATTCTCAAGTTTTAAATAAATAAGGCTTTATTTTCTAAACTATAGGTATATTACAAAGCAGTGTTCTGCTGGAAAAAAACTGTTAGTTATCACTGTCCTTCATTAACCTTACCCTAATGAAACTGCATTCATAAGATACTATATAAGTGAGCTTATTAATGTTTCCATGTCGATTATGTCTCTGTGAGGATGGAACAATTTAAAAGGAAGCCTGCTAAAATTTAAGGTAAGCTAGAGATTAAAAAACTCACTGATTGGATTATGTCTTCACAGACAATTGCTTTGTCAGGCTTTAAAAGAGTTTAACATACGGAAATGTGGAGAAATATTCAGGGCCAAAAATTTTGGGTTTATTTCACTTTATTTTAGTAAAGAGATATTTCAGCTGTAGTCTAAACACTTACTGGAGATTAACTGTATACCCTGAACCTTAACTAGACCCTGTCCTCTTGGGAAATAACTGGTGCTACACAGTTGCTTAACTGTGGTGTGGCTAGTATTTTCAGTGGGTTTTGTCCCAGAAGCCAGTATTGGCTATTGTTAATGGTGGTTGGATTCTAGTTTACCTTGAATTTTTTTTCCTTTTTTTTTTTTCTTTTATTTTCCTCTTTTTTTCTTAAAAAAAAGGGTGTAAGAAAGATTATCAGTTTTTAATCCTTGCGTTGGCCCTATACCTGCATATTTAGTTACTCTGGAATTTAACATACTTAGCAGAATTACTACAGCAATTTGAAACACCAGTTAGAAATCTAACAGGTACATGTATTGGGTTTAAAGTCTATTTTCCCCTTACGCTAAAATTTAATATGCAGATGTTGCACACTTTTCTGTTTAATTTTATCAGAGTAGGAATGGGATGATTTCTCTTCTATGGGTCTGTCAGCAACAGAGCATTTAAAGCTTTTTAGTTACAAACTTTAAGCCATTTCATGCATTATCCTGATTAATAGATCAGCAAGAAAGAATGAACGGGACAAAACCTGAGCCTGTTACACACAGATAAAACATCGGGCTGTAACGGTGCCATGGGAATTTGCTGTTGATTTCAGAAGCAACACAATTTGGCCTACCAGAGCTCCTCTTGGAGCTCTTCCCACCAACGTTAACTGACGTTGTACCACTGCTTTCAATAGGAAAAGACCACAAGCCTTCAAAGGTATTGCTATTCTTTTGCCTAGTCAAGTCGATAGGTAAAAAAAAGCTCGCCAATGTCAATGAGTATCGATCATATGCTGAGCCCTGTGGTTTCACATTTCGCAGCTCCTTCAGTTTTTGCATACGAAACGCCTGAGGTTCCCTGTTTGCAGGCTAGATGGCAGAGCTGAGCTGCATCTACAGGCAGCACAGAGCGCGCTTCAACGGCTTCCAGCAGCAGCAGCCTGTCAGTGTAATGAGGGGGACGCACGTAGGATCCCTACCGCACAATCCCGCACACGGCTCCCGCTGAAGTCAGTGACAAAAACGCTCACTGACTTCAGTGGAAGCAGCATTCCATTACCAGTACCTGTGCGCTGCCGGGCTGTGATCTCCCCAGATGACATTCTTTCTTGCCAATCACGGAAAGAAACAATAATGTGGTTCTACTAATTGCAAATAACAGTCTTGATTACAAGTTTTATGTGTTATACAGTTAGAGTAGTTTATACCTATAACTCTACATAGTATTTTGTGTAAAAATAGCTTTGGAATATTAAAATCATTGCAATAAAATACCTGCAATATAATTATTAAATGTGTTCTTTGGTAGCTAGTCGATTTTTTTTTTTTTTTAAATGGATGGAATAGTTTTCCTTTTTTAAATCTGAACATTCCTTAACAAACAAAGAGAATGCACTGGTTTAGGTACCATTCAAAATTTCTTTGCCTATTTTGAACTTGTTTCCAGGCGTTGCACCGGTTAAGTTCAAACCATGAAACAGCAAAAATCACACTACCGTTCAAATGAATTCAGACGACTCCACGCTTTGTCGGTCATGCCATGGCACAACACTCTCTGAAGACCAGCCCTGACTAAGTCCCTAACCACTGGCAGGTACACTATGCACCTTCATGGCAATTGCTGTGGAAATGAAGAGCCGTATCTGAGGAGATGTCCATTCAATTACAAGAAATCACTATGCTCCAAACCACTAGACAGCCAAGTACGGTGAAGATGATCATGAGTGAAGGTGTTTGACCAGTGGTCTGTTTCTCTTCTCTTTGCATTCCATTTCATTCCCTCCATTTTGCTTTCTTCTCTCTCTACTTTTTGCAAGTCGTCACCCTACTAAAGTGTGTGTCTTAGAACAAAGTCATAATGCAGGTGAAATAAGTCTTTGGTTTCTTTGGACTTATAAATAACTTTTTTTTTTCCTTTTTTTTTTTTTTTTTTCAAATAGTTCTAAGTATAAACCTGCTATGTTGAGGTCCTGGTANTTTGAAAGTTCTCACTGTGTCAACTTGAAGAGAACTTCATCTTTATAGGGATTCTTAAGCGTTTTCTTTCTTTTTTTTTTTTTTTTTAAAGCTTTTCCACCGAGGTTTAGTGTGTGGTTATTCCTTCATGCTTTGGTACAAGTGCTTGATGAAGAAGATGAGTTGCCTGAATTGGAGCTGCCCTCGTCTTGCCACTTATCCAGACTCCTCCTCCGTGCATTCATGAAAAAGTTGCTGACGGTGCTCAGCTCCAACCCGAGCTGCTGGGAAATGGTGATTTGTAATTCTTTGGACGGACGCTTATTTTCCTTGAATATTGCATGTAGAGTTCGACGCTGGACATCTGTGAAGACCAACCGAGGCTTTTTGGGTGTATTCCCTCTATCCTTCCCATGCTCTTGTTCTTTCCTCTTGCATGCTGCAAGAAAGAGGAGGATAGTTAGAAAGAGCTGGCAGAGGTATCATGGGCATGCAGTATAGGACACACTAGGGGAAAAAAAAGACTATTCACGACAGCTTCCAAATGTGGAGGGGATGAATAGCATTTAATTTTCTAACTTACTATAAGCTATAAACAACATAAGAAATAGAAGTTAGAAAATACTTTTTGTATTGTCTGTTAAAACTCACCAAATGCTATTAGTGAGAGCTTATATTTTGGTAACATCCATTACTGTGTAAAATCCATATGGGGTAGCCTGGAAATTCACTGAGCCTTAAAGTCAGCCTTGCCTGCTTTTTATTACCTTTATTAGGTGCTGTTGATCCATTTCTGTAATTTTTTTTACTGGCTGAGAGATAAGGAACTTGAAGCAACCAGGATACTACTACAGCCTTACAGGATAGATGATTATGTATCCTGAACTAAATAAACCACTTTTTGCAATGAAGAGCAATGGTATAGTAAACCTTCCCTATGGAACTTGTGATGGTTTGGGAGTTCCCCACTCTCCCACACTAGACTCAGCCAGCTGCAAGTTAAGGACTGAAGCTCTATTTACAGCTTAGGACAATTTACAAGCAGATATATACACAATATGCATGAATATTTACAGAACTATACAAGTTAAAGGTAATACAGAAACACAATACCCCTCCCAGAAATTAGAGTCCCCAGGAGGGGCTCCCAACCACCCTTTCACCTTCTTCCCACCCCTCTACCTTACCCCAGAGTCTGCCTTATGCGCAAGGTGAATTTGGAGGATCGGCCAGGGAGGTTAGAAGGAAAGTGGTTGGTTAGGTTACTAGGCAGAGAGGAAAAGGCAAAAAACAGCTAGAGAGCCCGAGACTCTCTGAGAGAGCGTCTGAGAGACTGTCTTATCTATGTTTATGTTCTTGTTATTATACATCTCAGCAAGCTTATGAGTGAAGTAGACATCACCATTGTTTTCTTTCCACAGCCTATAATTTTTTAATTAAAATCATTCCAATTAGCCTCAAACCGGCACAGAACTTCACCTTATTTCATTTATCATCCCTTCTTTCCCTTTCAGAACATTATTTTGCTCTACATGATTAACAGGCACTTGTAATTTGAAATCTGTCTTGCAGATCAGCCTCCAGGTAGGATCCAAGGGGATGGGAGGGCAAATCCCAAAGACCTCCTGCCAGCCTTTGACTACCTGCTAGCTCATCTTGTTAGGATAAAGGTATCTTCAAGAGGCCAGATTGCTCTACCTCACTTTCAAAAAAGTCTGAAATTGTCTGTTTCCCTTTTTCTCTCTGACAATGCCCTTTAAGGCTGATTTAGGGATGCATTTCTGAGGGTAGCGTGAGTGTTTGTCTCTGTACTTGTCTAGTCCCGATTTCTGTGGTGATCAGTGCTGACTATATGAAGAGTTTTGTGCTGTCTCCACTTATTCCATGGCTACCAGAATGAAAAGAGCAAATTACTTTACAAAGGTGCTTCCTACATCTTTTATTGCTACTGAGAGCCAGTCTTGACATGAGAGTTTAACTGCTTAAGGAAGGTATAAAAATAGTCATCCACCTTTTTTACTTGGAGAAATAGGAACTGCACAGATCAGAGAGCAGGAGTCAGGAGATGCAAAGGTGCCTTCTGCTGACCCAGACAGGCAGGGACTGAGACACTAGGGTCTCAGCCCCTTCTAAGAAGAAGCTTTTGAAGAGCTACCTAACAATATATATTCCAGCTACACATTCTTTCATAAGCAATGACACATCAATCAAGTGGACTAGGATGCCAAGCTCCTATCTTTGACAGATATTTTAACCTATCTTCTACAGTTATTTTTACCTGAAAACCTTTGAAGAATGCTTTGAAGTTACATCCTGACCTCTAAAATACTGTGGAACTTCTAGGCAGAAAAACAGGTTTGCTCACACAAGCGAGCCCCCACTGAAATCAAGCTGCTGAATTCACAGTGCCTACTGAAATAATTCCATGTCCCCACTGGAAGTTAACATTGGTAACTCAAGAATTTTAAAATACATTTGCAATAAGAGTGTATTATTTACTGACAAATGCTAGAAATGCTAGCATCTCAACCTTCTATACATGTCTAACCATTTGACAATCCTGTGAAATGAGCCACAGAAGCTCAGCTCTGTAACAGCCTCAGCCTCTGACTTTGACTCTGACCCTGCTTGTGGGCTCATGCAGAAAAGGAGATGAATCAAACTCAGGTAATGTTTGTCATGCCTAGTGCTTCATTTCTGCTCACGCAACTTTACGCCTTCCTTTTTCAGACTACACAAATTCCAGCTTTCACCTAGACTGCCCAGATCATCATTTGTCACAAGACCCTAGCTACACAAATAGAGTGATCTGATTCAACACCATAGGATGCTTCCACAGGAGTCATCAAATTGCAAATGACAGTCATGGCAGAAAAACAAAGTTATTTCAATTAGCAGTGTAAATTATAGAGAATAACAACAAAACTCCAACTATATATTATGAAGCTAACTTGCTTAACATGTTTTCCTGAGCCTGCGCTCATCTCTTGAAATGTAATACTTCTGAATAATTATTTCCTTAGAAAATGTCACAAGAGTTTCAATAAACCATATTCCTCAAAGTCAGTTGCGTAAGAGACCTCATAATTACTGCTGGTAACATCACAGAGGTAAGAAAAAAGTGCTCCTTGCTGGGCAGAATAAAATAAATCACATCCAATCTATGATACAAATAACCCAATTCTAGTATTTTATAAATAAAACTTTGTTTCAGCCAAGACCATCAGAAACAGAGCATTGAGGTTCCCATGGTGGCTTCTGGAGAAGCTGGGAGCCATCCTTTCCTCCCACAGACCACTTTGGACCTTATATTTAAAAAAATTATCATGCAGAACTGTTGGTTTCCTGAGGCTTGATCCACACCCACTGGGAGCAGGTGAAGATAATCTCTAGGTTAGCCTAGAGAGGTTCTTGTCCTCACATCCAAGTTGAAGTTCTTCTACTTTGAATTAAGGACTAATGATGTATTAGTTCAGAGACTGAGATATTGACTCAGTTGCAATTTGGGACCTTATCTGAGAAACACAGCCCCGCCTACAATGGATTCAATCCTTGTTGGCCACAGCACAGCCCCAGCTTCTGAAACCAAGGCAGGCAGTGCTCCTGGCAAAGAAGCCAAGTTTGGACTCTGGATCCTCCTGTATCCCCAGTGCCTGCTGAGCAGCACACTGGGCCTGTCTCTGGCCAGCATTGCTTCCAGAGCCTTTTTCCACCTTGGGGAGACTGGGAACACCTTCAAAATCTGGATGTTTTCAGGCAGTGCAAAAGTTGCACTTTTCAGCTCTTCTCCCATCAGCCATTTGCCAGAGGTAGATTGAAGGTGAAAATTTCCCAATAGCTTAATTATTCAAAGACTCCTTGCAGATAGTCCTGCCAGGCCTGGAGCTGTGAGCACAAAGGGTGGATACCACCTCTCATCTTCTGTCTTGTCTAGACTCAGGAATATTAATAGCACTTAAAAATAAATAATAGTGATAATAAAAAACCGTAATAGGGTTTCCTTACGATCGTTTTCCCTGCACTGCAGCCAATCAATTTTAATAATAAATTGTAGCTTCCACCTTGCCAGAGAACAAATGTACACCACGGGATAAAATCTGCTCTAGCACAAGAGTCTGTCCAGAGCAGGCAGAGACCAGCCAGCTCACACTACTAGGGCTGACAAATTGGAGCCATCCGGATCAGTGACAGCAGCCCGTGCTCAGCCTAGGTCATGCTCAGACAAAGCAGCTATGCCTGCTTGGGCAGGTCCTTCTCTAATGCTGGTAAGAATGTCCTCTGAAGCCAGAGACTACAGAGAGACACACACACACAAAAAAAAAAAAAAAAAAAAAAAAAAAAAAGGTTTTTTTTTGGAAAAAGACCAGAACCTGTCTTCAAAACTGTTTATCACACACCTTCAATTTGGATTATATTTTACACAGCAGAAGACAGTAGAAGTGATTGCGTTGATGTACTTCCTGCTCCTGCCCATAAGCACTGTGAGCAGACTCTCTCCCAAAGCACAGAAGCTGAACTCAGGTGCTCTGTGGGGTGTTGTGCTCCCCAGATGCACACACACTGTCCTCACATGCTGCCTTTACTCCCCGCTGCAGGCAGCTGGGATCTTTGTTTCAGAGCTGGCCCAGCTGAGTGATGCTCCTGGTGATGCCTTTTGAAAAAGCCTTAAGAGAGGCTAGTTAAGAAAAGAGCAGAACAGAGGATAAAGAAAGAGCAACACATGTGCAGATATGACAATATAAGATTATCAGCACCAGAAGGAGCCTTATAAATCCACAGCTGAACTCTGGCCTCTTCCCGTCACTTCCATCTTCGCCCACCCTGAACAACAGATATTTTTGACACTTGCAATTCTCCTGATACAGTCCATCAATCCATTTTTGTCTCCGTTTGTTCCTCCTAAGCCACCCAAGGGATTTGGTTGAGTCCCCTTGCCAAACTGTGTAAGGTCTGCATGTCTCATTGAGGCCCTGTTGCTTGTTCATGGCATGGAACCGGGGCCTCACCACTGCAGTTCCACCATCTGTTGCTGCTCTTCTGCTGTGCCCAGCTGGCCCTGGCTCTGTGCTGCACAGCAGGATCAGTCCTGCTCTGCCAGGAGCACCAGCAGGATCGTGTCCACTGAAGAAGCACGCTAATTGTATCTTTAAGTTGAGAGAGTGAAAAGGGTATTTTGCCCACCTGTGATGTGAATCACACTCTTCTGTCAGTTTAAAAGTCGGATGCTTGATTTACTCTTTCATCCCTAGAGGGTGGATTTCTTTTTAAAATCTAAAGAAACCAACCATGATTACCATAAATCAATTTTCAGGAGCACTTGGTGAATACACGTGTGTCTAGCCATATCTGTCAAACATGAATTTTCCTTTCCAAAAACCAGCACCAAAGAATTAAACCAGTAAAACTTAATAAATTTGTTTTCTGCTGGTTTGTTTGGAGTATGTAATAAAACACAACTTCTGCTGGCTGCTTTTTAGGAAAAAGTGCAACAGAGCAGGGAGAGCAACAAGAGAAAATCCTATCTGGCAAACCCCACCCCAAGCCCATGGCTAGTTCAGGAGGCAGAGGACCACTGTCACTTCCATTGCTCAGTTGTTATCACTGTTATCACAGTTGTTATCATGTTACCACTGAATGCACATTCTCTAACATACAAAGGAAAAGGGCAGATGCTGAAGAAGATGGATTTAGGGGGTCTCAGAGCTGTGTCCTTACATGCACACAGACAGACTGTGGCAGGCACCAGGCGTTCCAAATAGTCACACTGCTCACCAGCTGCCAACAGCAGTTCCCATAGCTCTGGGACAGACATACACAACGGCCATGACTGTGTTTTTGACCATATGAAGTGCTTAGAAAGGGAGAAGAGGCACAGGACAGCAAGATCAGGGCACACCTGCCCACATGCACTCCCACAGCATGGCATTACAGCTCTTCTTGGAAGAGCACAGTCCCACCAGTGCCTTGACATGAGTCTTCTCAGCCTATGGAGAAGCAAGCCAAGGCACACAGTGGAACTCCACTTACAGAAAGCCCTTTTTACCTTCTGTTTATAAACAGGTCAGGTTCAAAACAAGGAGACGCATACAGAACAATGTCTTCAGCCATGCTAAATTCAGAGACTAGCTGACACGGAGAGCAGACCATGTGCTGGCCACCAGCAGTGGGATAAGGGCCTTTCACCCTGAGGTGACAGGTCATATTTCCAGCTCTGGCTCAGGTCACTACCGACCATAAGCCATTATTACTTGATGTCTATTGAGTGCCCTGTACTAGATGAGGCAGCAGTCTTGATTCAGCTCCCCATCAGCAGATTCACACCACACTAATTTCTATCACACTTGACAAATTATTTGACACCAATTAGCGCCGTGGCTGGAAGGTTGAACCTGGTGCTACAGACAGGAGGAGTCTGTAGGAACCCATTTTGTAGCTGAAATGTTCATTCTGGGGAACAAAGAGGGATGGGGATATCTCATGACTGTGGCCTCAGGTCTGTCAGCACTGAACTCTGGGGTAATCCCTACCAGCCTTATCCTTGCTGATCATGAGCATTGTATTTGCTTCAGACAGATAAGACGGAAAAAACAAAAAACAAACAAAACCAACCAAACCCCAACCACACCCAAACAAACAAAAAACCCACAAAAAACACAAATGAAAAAAAAACCTGCATTGTGCTTCTCTCAAAGACTCCGGGGTGAAATTTCCAAAAAGCAAGGGGGAGTTTACAAGCCAACAGCTTTGCTGCTGTTTCCTATGAGTGGGAAAACCCCAACAAATGATGCTGCACAGCTCAAAGTGCTGACAAAAGCCCTGTATTTCTGTGTGACATGGGAGAGGCAGTGTGTTTTAGATTTGTGATTATTATCTTCTTCCCCTCCTCTTGCAAAGCCTAGTCCTCTAGTTATCTCAACTTCATTACGTATAGAAAGTGTCTTAGAGATATATCCTTAAGTGTGTTTTGTAATCTCTATTCTGTGTCCAGTCTATAAAGGCTGGGAATCACCTCAGCTAGAGTTTGAACGGCACTCACTAAGACCCTGGGAATCTCTTTCTGATACATCTGCTTCTAGTTTGGAAACATGACAAAATATCCAGTAACATTTTTAGAGAATGAAATTGCTTCACTGGTACAAACTAGAGAATGTACAGGAGGATATTCTCCTGAAGCAGGCTCTACCCTAGAGTGGAAAATGGAGCAGGATTTCCATAGGAGGTTCAAACTGCTTAAGGACTTTGGCCATCAGAGATAGTCCTAATCACATGGGATACAATGGCTCAATGGAAACAAGTAGCCAAAAGTTTATTATATATTATCATCACCATGAATTTACCATAAAAGGTAAGATCCATCCTTATTATGTAAATGACACCTCTGGTACATGTAGAGAGACACACAGATGACAGATCTTTCCTAATTTTCAAAAACTTTGTTTAGGGGAGTATGAGACTAAGAAAAGGGCACTATAAGACACATACTACCCAAGAGCAGACTTCACCACATGAACCGAAATGAAGCAAATCTGTTCGGTGTGGATGGACATCTGCAGCTGCTGTTTTCCATTCACTTTGATACTCGGTGATCCCCTGCACTGCTCCATCCTGTCCTGAGGCCTTTGAAGGTGCCTGGCAGATGAAGCACCTCCAGAAAAGTGCTGCATAAGTCAGACCCCCTGTGTGTCAGGGCAGCTCATAGCCCTGTGCTCCCACTGTAGCAGGTAGCGGACAACATTGACACTGCAAAGAGCATTCCCAGAATCTTTGGCACGTGGTAGGATAAGGTCATTCACATGTGAGAGATGAAAGCCTGTGTTGGGTGACAATTGTGCTCGCCCAAACTTTCGTCTTTCAGATGAAGAAATTATGGCCTACCCTGAAATATCTGAACCCATAACAAATTATTTCTTATTACTCCTAGCATCATTCAACGTTCTGTGCTTGTCTCTCAAGTGACTTGTATTTGCACTTCCTTAGAGTATGGGTGTGCCCATCTCTTGGGAGGTCACTTGATCCATTTCTCTGCCATCGGGCCCAGACAACATTCCTCTTTTCTTGTTTCATAAGGCACTTAGGGACATGGTCTTACAGTTGTGTACAAGCAGATGTTTGGATATAGTTGGGCTTGATGTTCTTAAGGTCTTTTCCAACCAGGCAATTCTATCATTCTGTAACACGAAAAAAGGTTAAAATGTGTTTGTGTACCAGAAATTTACAGAATGACATTAGCATGCCAATAAACAGACCCCAGATGAGACTGAACGGTAAACATCTCACTGCTGTGCACTGTATTAAAATGAATGACCCTAATCTGCTGCTCCTGGAATAATGAAGTGGATCTGGCTAAGGAGTGCTGACTCAGCAGTTTGGGGTTCTGGGGTTTACACAAACACAGTGTTGATGGATCTGTAACCACCTGAGTAAGCTGATATCACCATTACAGAGTATGTCACTAAGTGGATCAATCAGGGGAAAACACCCAATTTTCTTGCAATAATCATTTAAAGTAAATGTTAAATTTCTTTAGGTAGGTCTTTAGTTAACCATATTGCCATGACAAATATTTCTTTGTCTAGCATAAGTAATTAGAATTTAATCACTTTAACTGCATCTTAATTACCTCAGATGAATTGAAAGGGCATTTAATAGCAAAGATTAAATTGCCTTAAAGAACGATTTTTGCGACTACATCAATATTTTAATCGCGTTAGCTCTTTCCGCCCTCCCACCCCCACACCGCTTCCCGCCGCAGAGGTGCAGGCAGCTTCTGGCCCCTGGGTGGCGCCCGCCCCTCGCAGCTCCCCATTCCGCGGTCCTGCGTGGGGGCAAAGCACTCTGCTACGTAACGCTGCCCAGCACGGGGGCAAAGCGCTTCGCACTGCTCCGCATAGCTCCACGCCTCTCCATACCGCACTGGTCCGTACCTCCACGACCTCACGCTGCTCAACCAGGGCGCACCGCCCGTCTCACTTCCCTCTGTACCGCATTGTTCCGCACCTCATTGCCCTGCGCCGCTCTGCATCCGCGCCACTCCACATCGTCCAACCGGGGAGCACCGCATGCACCCACCTTCTCCATGCTGCTCCACCTATTCCACACCCCACAGCCAGGCAGCACCGGCCCGTTACATACCTGTCCGCTCTTCCTCTCCACGCCTCTCCTCAGCCCGCTCCGCGCCGCCCCGCGCTCTCGGGAGCAGCTGCAGCACTGACAGACCCGCCCTGGTCGCTCCCGCACGGGTTTCCCGGACCCACGACTGCAGAGCCACGCTGGTCCCATCGGCCCACTGCCGCCGGCTGAGCAACGCGGTGGAACACATCCTCCCGCGTGGGATTGTGGGGAGCTCGGGTAACCGGCCGGGCGTTAGGGCGTGTCATCCCGCCTCTTCCTGCTGCCCCAGCCCGGGACTCTGCTGCAGTCGCGGAAAATCGAATTTCTGTGTGGTGGAAGTGACCCAATCCATTGCAAAACTTTCACTGGGCCGTTAAGGGTGGTCAGACTTAGTTAAAAATCGTCTTGGACTGCTTTCCTAAGGACCTCTGTGCCCGTCCCGGCACCCTCTGCTCCAATTTTTAAGCCCTCAGCCGCTTCCGACACTGATTTCCAAGTAGCGACGTATGTCTCAGATGGACGAGCAACACAAGAAACCTGGTTTGGGAGACGGCAGTATGGCAGATGGCCCTGCGTGGGGAGGGCTGCCCGTACTAATGAGCCTTCACTAATTGCACCGCCTCTTGGTAACCTCTTAGCCACAGGTATGTAGCAGGACTGCTGAGCCTGCATGTCCACAACCTCAGGGCAGGTTCACTGCAGCATCTTCTGCCCTGAAGTCGCTGAGGAAGTCCCCGCGACACTTAATACTTTTATCTACAGTAGTAGCATTTCTAATGTTCCATCACAAAATGCACACACACACCAGTGCAAACATTCTGCAGCTGCAGCAGCCGAACAGCAATCCATGGCGTTTTAATTCCCGTTTGGGCTGTATGTAAACTTTACCACTGAGACTTTCTATCTCCTTAAAATGGGGGGGG